>NAPT01000373.1:0-28456 GCA_002927785.1 Cladonia uncialis
TTGCATTGCCATTGTGTGGGATGGGATGGTGGGTGTGGTGGATGGATGAGGCGTGTTATGTTGAGGACATGGCTGGGGAAGGGGGGTAGGTGGGGGTTTGAGGGGGTTGGTGGTGGATGGGAAGGAAGGTTGAGAGTTAGGTAGAGGGGGTTTGCTGGTGGTGGTGATGGGGAGGAGGAATGTGGCACGGCGTGGTGATCGGCGGCTGCTGCCTAGTTGATGGGAGGGTGTTGGAGTGATGGAATGGATCTTAGGATTGAGCGGAGGGATTGATGGAGCTAGGTTTGGAATGGAGCATAGGAAGATGGAGGGGTTAGTTAGTATATATATTCACAGTTTTTTGGAACCTGCTGGGTTTGCAGTGGAGCAGAGGAAGGTGGAGTGGTAAGTATATATTCACAGTTTTTTTGGAAATCTAGATGTATGAAACGAAAGACACAGCATGATGGCATCAAGCCACTTATATTTCAAGTAGATATTGATTCAGCTATGTAGTACTCGTTTGGGGGAGAGTCTGAGATCCTTCTCGCTTTGTTCTCCACCTTTAGATACATATCTGAACATGCCAAGCCTTATATACATCATGTTGTCACTTTCCGAACCTATCTCATGCATATGTACAGGGTAGATGACGTATGTGAAAGTTTGGCCACGCCTTTTTTTCCTCGAGCGACTGTGCACGGCTGGTCGGCAGGCGAGCGGTGCTGGTAAGCTAGAGCATGGCGCAGGAGTGCCTTAATGTTGGTAGAAAGGCGCCGGAGAGCCGGCGTGTATGGGTGTGTATACAATGTGCACTGAATGCCGGCGTAGACAATCGAGGCTTCGACCTTAAAAGTTGCGGGCTCAACTGATCCGTGCAAAGCGAGATGTCGAATTTCCGAGCCCAGATACTGCCTCTCCTGTCACGTTGTTCCGGTAACTCGAGCCTAGGTTTCAAGCTCGCTATCGTATGATCGGTGTCGTCGCCAGCCTCATCAGATGAGATCGTCGTCTTCGACGCAGCTCTCGGTGCCACCGAGGGTAGCTTTGAAGGGAGCGGGCATTTTGCTCTTGTATTGTGCGCTTAGAGATTTGAGGCCGACTCCTGCGACGGATACAGCGGCGCCGAGGATGAGGACATCGGAGGCGAGAGTGACGAGGGAGGCAGGTGAGGACATTGTGAAAGGTTGGTTGTCGGGTTGTGGTGTGGGGTTGTCGGGTTGGTGGGGTAATCAAGGCGGGATTTTGGTTGGATGATTTGGCTGCTGCAATGTGTAATTGTGGAGAATACTTCTGGGGCAATGTGCAATCGTGGAGAAGAGTGACTTCTGAGAAAGTATTGTGGGAATGAAGCCTTCTTATAAAAAACTGATAGGACAGATGTTGGCTGCCTTGGAAGTTGTCTGGAGAGGTTCTAGGCTGCAGAATACTTTGTTTTTCCGCTGAGAGACAGGGTTCTTTCTCTGCGGGCCGTGTACTATCGAGGTAGTATTAAATAGTGTGACTCGGGCGCGGCAGTCTTGCCGTAGAAGATCAGTCCAATAACTTCGTAATAGATGATTACGAAAAAAGATTTCTACTATACATTGGTAGATATTTCTATGATCTGTCTATGTTCTGTTACTTTGGTCATATAAAGTTTTCGCTCAGATGCTTGATTGAAGATTCAGATCAGATTCCGTTGTTCCCCTGCGTCCCCTTGTTTAATGCTAGCTCGATAATACATATACGCGCAAGTGCACGCGAGGCAAGCCACAGATAGCTAGGATGCATATACCAAAGTAGTACAGTCTTCTACCGTTGGAGCCGGTTCCGTTCGTGGCCAGTATCTTTGATCGACAGTCAATATACTGCATTCGAGGTAGGCACTGCATGACAAGGAAGCTTGGTGCTGAGTCTATCCCCACGTGTACGAAGGCCTGGAACTTGATGCCTGCAGTAGTGCTTGCAACCCCTCGGAGATGCCCACGCAAAACATGGACATTTTCCCGACCGTCTGGCTTCTGGGCTCTCTCCAAATTCAATCTCACGTGCACGTTATTTTGTTTCAGATATGTACTCATAAAGCATAGGCAAGCCACTGGCAAGAATTTTCTGCCAGTATCCATCCTTCTGCGGAGACATGATAATGGTCGAAAAGCAATATGTCGAGTCCTAGACGACGCAACCATGCCTGACATCCGAACATCGCATTGACAGGATGCTGCAAGCCAATTGCGCTCTCAGCTTCAAAGTGTCGAACAAACCGGCCAGTGAACCGTTTAAGCGAGGCCGTCGTACAAGGGATTACACCTATGGGCCCAATTCTAACCGGACAGTGGCTTGACACTTTCCCTAAGTGTATCGTCTTACTGAGAGACATGCATTGGCGTGAGACTTGCTGGGAAGATTTGGCGAGATCTCCCGGATGCCGCAGGGAAGCAGTGGAGGGGGAGTAATCCGTGCGTCCAGTCCGTCGAAAGCAGTTGGAACATCCTTGATTGACTGGATTGAGAAGGCAGAGCTCCTTCTGCATGTCGGCATCCGGCTGCCAAGTCAGAGTCTGTTACTCCATGTCTGCATTGCGTGATTTGTCAACAGTACCATGGCCATGTTTCGGCATCCACGATTATGGACACATGCGTGTCCAACGGTCATACAGAAAGATCTAGCGAAGCGATTGAAGCATCTGCAAGCACTCTCACCCATAGTCGCTTGAACAATATGGCATTGATTGGTGAAATTACTAAGCGCTCACCAGAACATAGCTAACTTTCTACTGTAATCTTCATGGAATCTTGGTCCATTCTTTTTGATGCATTGCTCTCGCCCACTGCTGTTTTCGCCCCAGCATTGCCGCCAAACCATAAATCAGATATCTATCCGAAAACCGGGGCCGAATCCTTCCTTAACCCTACCACCCGCGCGGACAATCTTCAGCCACTCCATTTCACTGAATGGAGCCTGGGCGGAGTAGAGTTGGGGCCATTGCGGATCGACCCATGTACGCCAGACCGAAACAAGCCTTCAGGGTGTACGCGAGAGGTATCTCAGACTGGATACGGAACATTCCAGCCGAAAGAGATATCATAACACATACTGTGGGCGTTGGAATACTGATCCGCCCAGCTGCCGAACCTCGAGGCGGTTTCTATACAGAATATGCATAATCGAAAGTCTCTGCCGCGCCATACGAGACAAGGATTCACTTCATCTCCTGCAACGTAATCGAGCAGCAGTGGCTTTCGGTTGAAGATCTGCAAGCTATGTAGAATGCGCCTGGGAGCATCTGACTCGAATCAATAATCTCACTGACGTTCATCGTCAAGACTAGCCCTATGAGTGTCGTCGCTCTCAACGCGGATAATTCATGCTTATAGTATCTCTAATCTTTGACGCGCATTCGAAAAGTTGTATCACGAGCTCAAAAAGCTTCTCACAACGCCATCTCACCACACTTTAATGCTACAGCCCCTGTACATAGTTACCGAGAATTGTCGATTTGGCAGCAACATTGGCGTTTGTGGCTTCATAATTGAATGTTTTCCCTTAGGTACATTAACAAACATTTTGCAGCACACTAATCTAAGCTAAGGAAAGATTGAACTCAGATCACGACCACGCTGCTCCATGTCAATGCATCGCCACTAAATTAGTTCCCAGACTTGAAGCCTGACAATAATCTTCTATCCTCCTATGAAAGCTCTATCAAGACCGTGCTTATTGACCTGGACCAACAAGGCGGATGGGACTCATGGACTCCACCCAAAATCTACAACATCGAGTATTTGGAAGCCATAGCGTCCTCTGATATCAACTCCAAGCTCACCACCAGATATGCTGATCTACTTCGCGAATCCTCTCCATCCTGGAAGCCTCTTACACAGATAGATTCCTATCATGGCAACTCCCAGTAGTACAGCACTCCTTGTCTAGCACATTCCCCCACAAAGCAAAATTTCCTTGAAGTCTTCATGCCGAGAAAAAAAAACCTTTGAGAGAGAGAGAGTCGGATCGACCAGTCGCGGGTTGCGAGCTGACATCTTCAAAGAGCGGATTTCCCAATAACGGCTTTCCCGAATTTAGAAGAAGCCCTAAAGCAGTGCGGAAATGCATCGAACTTTGTACTGTGAGTGCAATTAATTGGAGAAGCGTTCGCGAATAAGGTAGCGATGAAGCAGCATGATAGGTATAGAAGCAATGGGAGGCAAACAACAAAAGTCGGATATGGAACTTCCCTTGTAGCCAGCCTGGTAGGAAAGGTTTATGTACTTCATCAGTAAGGTAGGAGACAATTGAAGACTGACTACCTAGGCTTATTATTACGCAAATAGTCATGCTTAATGGGAGAGAGAATTGAAAGCAATTACATATCTTAAATATGATTTAATCTTGCTATTCATGTATATTATACAGGACTGAGACGTGCCAGGACATCTTCTGCGAAAGATACTCAAGGTAGAATGATCGAAAACCTTTGTCTGGAAGAACGCAAGAAAAAAGACATTATATCCTGTGTGTCAAATGTATGAGAAGAGGAGGTGATGCATACAGCGTAAGTCCTACTACATCTTATTCGCTGCTTCGGAATCTTCTCTGATTTTGGTATCCATCAAGATCGTGCTCGATGAGGACATGACTCTCTTGCTTAGAGACTCGGGTTTCCGGCTTCTATATACACAGATTTTGCTCCTATGCTTGTATATTGTTGACTACAGGGGATCCTCAATCTCATCCGCTTTGGTTACGGTTATCAATTATCATTCCACTGTAGCTTTGACTTTGGCGAGATCTGTACGTCGATGTCCTTGGTTGATTTTTCAGGGGCTGCGAGGAACCTTGGCGTAGGTCTGAGAAAGGGGGGGCGATGGTTTCTTAGAACTTTTTTTGTTAGTTTTCGCACACACGGTCATACCCTAGGCACCTTTAAGAGAATATGAGATTTACTTACTAGGCTTGCAAAATTCTGCGCGCGAGTAACGTCCACCTTCCGAAATTTATGCGGATTATATTCTCCTATCCTCAATCACTTTGAAGCATCTCATCAGTGCTGCTGCTCAAGTTCCCTTCCTCTTCGACACTCGCATTCATTGATGTATCCTCATCCTCCACCGCTTCGCCCATCTCTTTCTTCCTGGCAACCTCTGCAAGTTGCATTCTCCTCAACCTCCTGCGCTTCTTTTTCGCAGCCTTGATTTCTTCATCCTTTTGCCGCTTCCATTCCTCTTTGTCGCGCTTTTGGATTTCGGCGGTTGCGCTGCGTTCGCGATCAACAGCACTTGCAAGCTGCGAGGAAAGTGCTGCGTTCTGTGCTCGGAGCTCCGCAACGTCGGCTGAGTCTTCACCCTTTATCTTTCCATTCCGCAAGAGTGAAAACTCGGAAAGAGCTTCTTCGAGAAGGGAAGTAGGAAAGGAAGGGTGGCTGAGGGCTTCATGGAACAATGAAGCGCCGCTGGAGCCGGGAAGCGGCAAGTTTGACGTAAATTGCGCAGTGAGTGCGTAATTTGGTGGTATGGTGGTGGTGCTGTTGTGCTGGCCATTGGTGAAGCTATCGTAGCGGGGTTTGACAACGTTTTGTATCTTCAGTGCTTGCTCGAGGACGTTGGCGAACCCAGTGGGCTTGAGCATTTGCAAATTTGTAACCGGAGCCGAGAAGTCTGCCAGATGTTTTTCTAATCTGCCAGTACCTACATCCCAGGGGTGCACTTTCCCATCTCGATGTCCAGAAATTAGGTTAGTGCCATCGTAGCTAACTTGTAGACAGAGGATTGCTGTAGATGGATGGTCTTGAGCCGCCCATATGGTGGATGCGGAAGGTTGCGTGGGTGCCGATTGTGCAACAGGGTCATGCAAAGTTTGGTTTAGACCACCTTGATTATAGAAGTCCAGGAATTGTATGGTTCCATCCTCGTAACCCGCATAGGCAGCGCGATCTGCTGGGTCTAGAGCTAGACAAAGTGGACTGTGTGATAATAAGAAAGTATGTAAGGCTTCTCCACTGTGGTAGTCCCATACTACGCAAGTCTTGTCTTTGGAGGCTGAAACAGCAATGTTGTACGCGCTGGAGCTGTGGCCAAATACAACAGCGGTAATCGCAGCGCGATGGTTTGAAAGCGAACGCAGAGGACCAAGAATCGGCCCTTCGCTATAGTCATTGGCTGACGATGACGAGAATGACAGCAGGCCAGGGATAGACCACACATTGATAGTCGAATCTGCGGAACCAGACAATAGGAAGTTGGCGGTTGGGTCGACCGCAAGGCATATTGTTGCTTGTAGATGATTTTGTGGTGTCGATACTTGTCGGCCAGTGCCCAGCTACTTGTAAAGGTCAGCGTCACCGCAAAAAGCTAGTGATATACGTTTTGGAACCAGACCTCCCACAGTATCACTCTGCCGCCCTCCGTTCCCAGAACCAGTGTTCCTGCTCCATCGGACTCTCCAGCGAGCGCTATACTGTGTATCTTTTCAGGAAATGGCACCACAGCTTCCTGGTTATTATTCTCCCTGCTATAGACATGGACGACGGCTTTATCTGCTTGTGCGGCGAAGATGTGGGTGAGGCTAATCGCCAGGCAGTTGGCGTTCGTCGAACTCTTCTTGAATGAGAATTTCAAGGCTGATAGGGGTTGAAAGTCGTGGAGATGTATGCCAGTAGCGACAATGTTGCTTGGCCGCTCTGGATTCAAGGTGGAGGCCACGAAGCTTTCGGTAAGCATCGTGCAATTAAGCAGTTTGCATTACGACTATACATGAGAGGAAGTTGTTGTTGGAAATGGGAATATCAAAGTGGTTTTGTGCGCTAAGGGCTGGAGCCCTTATCGATACGTGTTAGTAGATCTTTCGGATCATGAAGCTTACAGGTCCTTCAGCGTGGGTGCTAGGTTAATTATACTATAAAGCCGAGTAGATATTACAGACTTCAAGCTCTTACTGTCTATGAATAATGGCTTTAATAAGTTGTTTGTATTTATTTTGATACTATGGCCTTTAGCTATTATGAATTGCAATGCTTAGACACCAATTCCATTACAATGTGGTTATCTCGTTGTATTTGGTTATGGTCCAATCAATATGTACGATATCAATCTCATCAAGCAGCATGTACATATCTCCAAATGAAAGTCTTCGCTAGTACTCTTCTCCATCTTATTTTGCACTCGCAGCCTTCCCATTCGTGGTCGACTTCTGCCCATAATCATATCCAACTACCGGCTTATCGATCTTCCTCGGAGGTGGATGTACATTATGTGGACATTCAGCTCGCTTCTCAGGTCCTATTGCAGTAGCAGCCAGACCTTTGTTCTGGTGTCGTTGCTTCCTAAGCTCTGTGGCCATATCAGTGGAGGCTTTGGCACTCTGCTCCAACGCCTTTTGAAGTTTCTCTGCGCTCGCGGCCTGCCCATCTGCCAATGTCTTAAGCTGTTCTTGATTTTGCTTTAAGAGCTCTTTCATTTGGTCCTGATTATCCGACTGCCCTTGCGATAGTGTCTTGATTCGTCCAGCATTCTCTTCCACCGACTGCTCCATCCGTGCAAATCGCTCGTTGTTCTCAGATTGGATGTCAATGAGTGTTCTGATTTGCGAATTGTTTCCTTCCATCAAAGATTGTATTGCCTGTAACGCGTCCTGGAAGGCTGCTCCAAACCCAGAGGCGGATCCGGAGGAGCCACCGGTCAGGATCGTACCATCCCAGTCTTGCAAGGGTATGATATCTTGAAGTCGTCCTCCTGTCCCATCTGAATCTCCAATCTGGCTGTAAAACCATTTTGTCGTCAAGTGTTCGAATTTCTTGTCATTTGCAGTCTTTTGGGGGAACTTGTCGCCTTCGAAGGAGAAGAGCTGGGGACTCGACCGGACCCCGACTTTAGGGTACTCTTCCTGAACGAGGGACCACCATTCGTCAGCGACGGCGGCAGAGGCGAATGTTAGGAGGTAACGAGAGGCCCAAGAAGAGTCGGTCTATCAGTGTGAGTGGTTATTGTATGGTCATATCGGGGTCAGGGTAGTATTACTCGGCGAGCGTAGGCGTAGAAGAGTGGACCACTGTCGGAGTAGCCATAACGCTTCTCTTCGCTCGAACATTCAACACAGGTATCTTCGTCCCTTGGGTCCATATTTCAATTGTAAACAGTGTCTGAGATTAGCAATACTTTGCCTCTCTCAATATACAGTATTGAGACATTGTCCTTTTCAACTGAGATGCTTACCACAGCATCTCTCCACCGAGCATCTCCAGAGCAGTGACGTTTGTGGTCTGGCAACTGTAATACGCTATACCGCTAGGTCAGTTCTCCAGTCTTGGATTAGCCATCATTGGGTATGGGTATAAGAGATGGCGTTCATCTCTGCACATGAGTGGTGACTTTGTCTTCGAATGCCATTGTTTTGCGAGGGGCCACGACCAAGATCGACCAATGATCGGCAAAATCTGGCTCGAAACGAAGACAATGCAAAGCCTGACGTATGCTTGCAGATGTCATATGCCTTTTAGGGAAAGGGCCTGAATCTCACTTCGGTGAAGCATTCTTACAGGATGAGAGACGAATGTCGACACTCGAGGATTCGAATATAGGGTTAGTGTCAGAAGTTACCTAGCTTTTCCGGTAAATATTGCCTCAGAGGTGCGAACTACGACAACATTCGTCTTTCACTATCCCTGACATACTGACACTTTAAATTGTGAATCATAATAAGTATATAGGTATTAGCCTTGATCGTATGTACAAGAAAGGTAACTTCAGGAGTGCATAAATTCAAGCTCTCTTTCCGACCGCTTTTGTTTCTCCATGTTTTCCCGTATTCACATAACTACATCACTTCTCACATTTATATAGCCTTACTTTTGCTTCTTAAGACAGTGTTGCTGACAATGGCAAATTTCTAGAGGAGCTTCCGACATATATTGTTTTGGGATAGCTAGAGATGGCCCAGTTTTGAGCGGTAGTATCCCAGTTGGAGAGATCACGTCGAGTAATGTCTGCAGTGAATGTTGCATTCGTGCCAGGCTGGATTGACAGCCTTTCAAAGTTTCGAAGAACCACTTTCGGGTCATACGGGCCACCAAGGGAGATGTACAGCTGTGGCACTTCCTCACCGGTCAGATTACCGGTGTTGGTGATTGTGGCGGTGACGGTATATAGAACGTCGTAGAGTTGCGGATTACCCCCTGGCCCGCCGCCTGCTGGCAATAGAGGTTGAGGTGCACTACTTTGCGAATTAGAGGGCACGTCGCTGTTATCTCCGTAATCGCTGGAGTTTGCAGCAGTTGAAAGGGTGGTGCTGTTCAGGTATGGGTAAATGTAGTAAGGGACATATGTCAAGTTCGACGGGAATTGATAATCTGCGGTGTTGTTGGTGATAGTGCCATATGTCGTCGCTGCTGGTGTAGATCCGGTGGTTGGAGTGTATGTTGAATTCAACCCTAATACTCTGGTGACCTGCAAATTCGAGTATGAAAATGTTGTGTAGCTCAATCCGTAACCGAACTCATAGACTGGCGTGATGTTCGCTCGGTCCAGGGCACGGTAGTCAATGAATACACCTTCTGTGAAATTGACTTGAGGGGCGCCTGATCCTTCGTTGGGGATATACAAAAGATCAGTCCCGTAGTCTTCGCGCGATTCTGCCAACGTGAAAGGAAGCTTAGCTCCCGGGTTGACACGTCCATAGAGAACATCTGCAATTGAATTGCCGGATTGTTCGCCGGGAATCCCCGCCCACAAGATAGCAGTAATGTTGGGATTATTGGAGTAGTTGCCCAACAAAACAGGTCCGGTAGAATGTACCACGACGATAGTGTTGTTGCAAGTAGCAGACACGTTTGTGATTAGCACATCACCATTCTGCCAAACAGTGAGGTTGTTACGATCGCCTATGTTGCCGTCAACGTCAATGTATCCTTCACCACTGTCAGCATTGACGAAGACAATAGAAACGGTGGCTTGTCCGGCCAAAGCCAGTATCTGTTCGCCCGCGAAGTTGTCCGTAATAGACTGAAACACCCCCCCGTTGTTGGAGAGGACCTCGTTCTGGATTGCAGTCTCAGGCGTCACTAGGTATGGGAAATTGGCTGATCCAGAACCCCATGCCATACCGAGGGTACCATTGTCGCAGCCACGATCAGAGCAGCCATTAGGACCATACGGATTATCGCCAGCATCCTCTCCAAAAACAGCAGTGAACTTCTCCATGCCAGTCAAAGGCAGTGTATTGTTGGTGTTCTTGAGAAGCACAGTACTTGCCGAACCGATTTGACGAATGAGGTTCGCGTGCTCCTGACGCACATCAACATGCTCGTTGATCAGAGTGTACCCCTCCATGGCAAAGAAGTGCTCGTATCCATATGTATCAAGAGTCCAGGAGTCAAAGTTGATGGGAACGGCAATAGAGCTGTTGTCACGACCAACGTAGTACCAAGCAGCAATGATTCGAATACACATGTCGTCGAGTCGCCATTGTGGCACAGTTCCATTGAGTACGGCAACTGTAAGATTTGCTCCCCAGTATGACTGTCCCGAGTCGAAGAGTGTGTCACCAGGCATCGTCATGTCTAAGCCTGCTAGTGCACTACCGACACCAGAGTGTTGTCCTTGCCAGTCAGTCATAACGAAACCCTGGTAACCCAATTCCCCCTTCAATAGGTAATTCAGTGCGTAGCTATTTTGACAAGCATAGCTATTATTGATCTGATTGTACGAACACATAACTGAGCCAACACCAGCTCTGACTGCGTCTGCAAATGGCCTGGTCTATATTAGCGGAGTTCTGTGGAGGACGTCAAAAGCAATCTCACCAGAGGTAAAGCTCATGCATGGTAATATCGTCAAGGTTTGAGCTGATGCTGTCATTGATGTTAAAGCCAAAGCCTGCAGACTCGGGGGCTTGACGGAAATGCTCTTGTTCATATGCAATATAATGCTTAGCACATGCAATGACACCAGCACTCTGGATACCCTGGATGGTCTGGGCGAATTGGATACCGGTCAAGACCGGGTCAGGACTGTAGGATGTGTCAGCGCTGTGAGAATTTGCTGCATTGCAACTATAGGCAAATTCACCTGAAGCCTTCCCAATTCCTTCCGCTTTCGGGCGAACGGCCAAGCGGGCCCGCGACTGGACCCAGTTGTACGTCTGTTCCCTTCATTTGGTGCTCGGAGCCCATGGCCTGCCCTCGAGCATATGCAAGGCCTCGATCGAACGTCGCAGCGACATTGACACCAGCAGGAAAGACGGAGTTGTAGTCGGCTGTTGAAAGATTAGCTTACGCGAAGGGTCTCTAGAAAATTGTAGTACGCACTGTCTCTGACACCAACAGGTGAATCTTGCATGCACAAGCTTCGGAATCCCAGTCGAGGTATGGCACCATTTTGACCAACGCAGCGTTCACCCTCCCATCTGCGTGCTCGTTAGAGTCCGTTGATGTTATTTGTAAGGAAGCAGAAAGTTGGCTTACCCAACGCCAGTCGTGAGATTGACCTTCTCGGTCAATGTGAGCTGGCTGACAAATGCCTGCGCTTTTGCGTAGGCGTCTGCCCAATCCCCTGCTCCTGTTGCCCAGGGAGCAGGGTAATAGGGTGGCGAGAATTCTGCATTCACCGAAGCCGCTGGGTTTGGCGAGGTAGCATTGGGATATGTCGCGTAAGGAAAGGGAGCTGTGTAGTTGCCATCCTGTTGTGCTGAAGGACGGACAAGGCTGGTCGCTAGCAGAATCAGCGAGGCGAACCACATGGTAAGTGTCGCTATTTTGAGCGGCAGCTAATGCAGTTTCAACGGCAATACCCAGCAAGCAAAAAAGACAGTTGCAACAATTGAATGAGCAGCCGTCTTATGTCTTGAAGGGTTATGAAACAATTTCAAAAGGCTGTTTTTCATCTTCCCCCTGCTCCATAAATAAAACTTTCTGCGGACCTGCATCTACCTTGCCGGTTGGTGGAGCTTTGTGAGCTCAGGACCCTGCTGACGTCGCTTGCTGATGATCGCCCCCCAATGAACATTTTACTCTGTTCTAGGCACTTTCCCCCGGGCAACCAGCAACTTCCCCAGCAACCATCATGCGTCCCGGGACCTGATGACCCCGCAAGTTTCCCCACCCGGGCTACTTCACTCCTACGTGTACTACGGTACAGTGGTGGCTAAGAATTAGAGCTACAACCACTTTACTTTCACTGGTATGCTTGCCTTCCGCGGTGGGTGCTTAGCGCCGGAGGTTGCTACGGCACCCACCCTTTTACAAGGCTGTGCCTGCACCGTCAGCAGATTTGTCAAGAACGTGCAGCGTTGAATACGAAGATGAATACGAAGAGAAGAAAGCTTGGGACGTCCAAAGGCATTTGAAAACCCTTGGCTCTCGTGAATTGGATTTCACTGCCACAATACTTCCCTCGCACTCAGCAACAAGCATGATGAAAAAATGTTAACATCGAATACCTTATGTCATCCAGCCAGTGCCTCTTACACTAGGATCTAGAATTTAGCACGGCTAAAAGGAACCGGTGGCCAAAGCCGTCCTAAAAACATTTACCCGGGAGGTGCTAAGGATAAGCTGCAGGCTCTAAAGACGCACCCCGCAACTTGTACTCTAGTAAGGTGACCCGCTCTCACCCGGGGGGATCCTTCCCTTTCAATCAGATGCTCCAGGAAATTATGCAGTGAGCCAGCGGATGATGAAGATATCCTCGGCTGACAGAAGGAAGCTCGACCTTACGCAAATGTGATATTTCGCAAGGGCGAATGCTACCCCACTCTATCGACGGGCATCCGTGCACAAGACCTCAACTTCGCAGCTGCCTCTTTAGGCAACTCATGATGACATACTATGGTGGTACTGACAGAATTTTCAGGGACAGGGGAAGTTATTCCACCGAGTAATTGCCGCCCAAGGCGAATGGCCGTTGAGGAATTCTCATCCTGTGACAGCACAGCAAGACAGACTAGAAAATACAAGGGAAAAGGCTTTCTGACCAACCTGGTAAATTGCCATATCCTGGTTCATCACGGGCCTTCGTCTTCTAGCGTGGGATTCTTGTAATGTCGCAGACCTAGAACGCCTCGAGGTAGGTCGTTACGGCATTTAATCGTGATATTGGCCCACGCTCTAATTGCAGAGAAAAGGGAATTGACTTACGCGACTGCAGGGGACCGTAGCATGGTAGCACCGTGAAGTCGTATCAAGATCATACAGGTATCTCAACAGGAAAGAGCTGAATATTTCCTCATTGTCAGAAAGTATGCACGGTTACACTTGTTTTGTGGAGTAGAGGCCAAGCCTCCGCTCTTCACGCATTGGCTGTTGCTCATAATCTGCGAAAGCACATGGAAACGGTAGTAAGATTGATTATCATGAGAACGGAGGACCTATCTCAACCTTTAAAGAGTCATAACAACCAACATTCCTTAAGAAACTTTGAGCATAGGCACGCCGTCCTTGAGTCCACTGAATTTCACATCTTCAAAATTACTTGAATGAGATCCAAAACATTTTTTATTACCAAAAAATAAACCCCAAGATGTCTATGACATTCAAAGGCGGAACAGCAGAACTCTGAATATTACAAGTCGTGCTTTAACGACTCATAGATTCCTTTCCTTGTAGCACCTTTGGCTCCGAGAGTGTGACAGAAGAATCAGGATACTATCACTACAAGCAACGAGAGCATCAGCCGCCTTGAACGTCGTGAGTCCCATACGCCATCGCAACAAAAGCTATCCATCGGTGGCTGTGGTCCGCATTTCAGGGGATGCTGCCAAACTTCCTCCAAGGTCCCCTAAGCGAGCCCCCAGAGATGGCCTAAAATACCTGGTTAAAGCGCTCCGGTGGGGGTTTTTTCAGGCTCTTATCACCACCCTACGTTGATATATTAATATCACCTACATATATTCCTAATGATCATAGCAGAGTCCATAGTAACAGATTCAGCGAATTATAATATGTATTGGCTCCCAGATGGCGAGATTTGATGGGGTAGATGAGGGTCAGCCACCGATGGGATAAACCCAATCTTATCGAAATCATCAAATATCCTCTTTCCTAGAATCATCTAACATGCTAGCATGCCCTTTCCTCTCACCGTCTCTGGGAGTGATACTCGAACTATTCACGCAGCTGCAATTTCCTCCTCCATCTCTCGGTAAAATGCTTGAGCCAGACATCAAGCAACTAGTGCACGTGTCCTCGGTCATCGAAAACGAGGCAAATGGATTTGGCCCGTCCTCCTTCACATCCCATGGTGGAACGCTCAGATCAAGACCGTCACGCAACCCTAAGCTAATCTGTCGGCGCTTTGTGTTGGCACCGCAATCGCACTTCGTAAGACAATGGTTTCGGACTATGTAGAGCCAAGGTGGATGATTGCCGACGAAGGGACAGTATAAAACTTCGTCGGCGCAAAAGCAGCCGATGTTGCCGCTATGGATCATACTGTCTCTTGCACAGAGATTGCGTAGGTTGTGGTAGCTTGTTTGGAGGCCAGGAGGGAAGATGGGGAGTTCGGCGTCACATTCTATCGGGTTGAGTATTGGCCTACCTCTCGGTGAGAGGTCTGGTGAAGATATGGCTGGCAGGGCGGTGGCGGTGACGCTGTTGCAAAGGGCAAATATTGTGAGTATTAGGCCCTTCGAAGGGTGATGATTCGACCGCATGATTAATCGTGGTACTCCTGTTTCTGAATTGCTTTTCTTGCCATGTACTTTGCTTACTTCTTAAGAAATCACCATACATCAACAGAAATGACGCACCAACAGCATCCCCACAAGGTATATATAACCATCGCACTGCACCCAAGCAATGTACAGCAGCGCCTATATCCCAGGTCCCCAAACTTCAAAGCGTCCGAGTCTCTCCATGTCTCACCGCGCACTCCGCCTACCCATCTCCTCACAAAAACATCAACTCCCAAACCCTAGCGCACTACAAGAAACATGATCGCCAATAAAGCCGTCGCGGGCCTAATCCCTGCCGCAGGACCCTTTCGCCTGATCCCCATTATCGCATTCGCGCGCATATAGTTTGAAGGGCGGATGATATTCCCGTCACGGCAGATTATCAAAGCTTGGTGTAGGATGCTAAAAATGATAGGGTAGCGGGCGAGACAATTTCCAAATTTAAAAATTTCGTGATAGGGAAAATCATGGTAAGACATTTTACCTAGAGGTAAGAAAGAGGTGGGTCGGATAACGGTAGGGTGGGTTTCCGCTACAGCAGGTCGCTTCGGCTACGCAGGCCGAGCTGTCTTGAAACCATGTAAGGTACCTTATACAATTGACCTTTGGGGTTGAAGACACGTGGAGGGTTCGCTAAGGTATTTGAGGGGTGGGAAATGATAGGTGTTGAGGATTGATGATGCATGAGCACGAAATGGGACATAAAGAGGACATTCGCGCATCCTGATTCGATAAACGCAAAAGTAAAGTCGGAAATAAACTATTTACCTACCTGATTATCAGGGGTGCATACCGTTTTGCTGCGGGCCAAAGAGGAAATAATAATAATAATTTTACGCGAATGTGGGGATAGAGTTGATGCGCGCAGGGTTCGGTGTTGCTGGACTGAGACATACGGCATCTGCGTTAAAGAAATATGGAACGAGAGGGACCAAAGCGTTCGAATTCTCAGATTCAATCAATCTATTCACATCATCTTAACATGTGAGAGAGCTAGCTCCCACCTAGCAGCCAGATTGACTGGCTGGCTGTATATACATAGACAAAACCGAAAACATTTCCAATAACGTTGTAAGGGGGGTATGAGGAGAACCAGTCTGATGCTTGCTTTCTTCCTTTTTGAAACGAGTGTGAAGTAAACGCCGTCGCTCATGCTATGCTTGCTATGCTGTGCTGTAACCCCGCTTTGCTCAGTTGTGATCCATCCAAATATGAATATATGCAGAGGAATGTGAACCGCGGTGCTCCTGTTACCCGATGCCCTCGTGCATTCCAGTCTCGTCTTTTCGATTGTCAACAACAATAAATTCCCTTCTCTCTTTCATGTCCACCCCATATTCTCCAGCATGACCTTTGTCTCATTCCCAGCCATGCCACTTACACCTAACGCTCTAACCTGCGTTCCCCTCCTAAGCCGTTGCAACCCAACGGCAACCTTCCACCCTTCCTCTTCCTGCAGGACAAAAACATACCGTTTTCCTTCTTGATCTCTTATCGAAGCTCTAAGAACATGCAATCCTTTATGCTCGCCAGTCTGTGATGAATTTCCCAAGTCAGATCGGTTTCTCAGCGGGATATAGGGTTTGCAAGCTCTGGTACACGCGTCCACGAAAGCGTCTGACTCTTCAGCCGTGGGAGCTTTGGAGGCCCATTTCTTTCCAAATGTTCCAGGAGGAGCAGTAGCAGTACGGGACGATGCAGGGGTGGAGCCAGAGCTTGCTCCCAATGCGTGCAGGTGGGGACACCATACCTCTACCAATTTTAAAGTCCATGCTTTGACGTCCCATTCCCGTTGGGGTACGCCTCTCACGTCATCGTCGATGAAGAGACCTTCTGTGGTGATCCTTAGAATTAGACCATCGGTCACGGAGCCAACTCCAGAAACCAGTTGGGCTATTGGTGCCTTGGTGAAGACATTGTTGAATGAGTATACGGCCTTCAGAACGATTTTGTCCGGATCCTTGCAGCGATAGGGGCCTCGACGCGAAGGTGGAGGTGTTGTCCGGCTGGTCGATTGTGATGGTGCGTATGATGACTCCGAGTAGATGGAGGAAGCTGTTGCTGTCTTGGGCGCTGACCTTTTGGGGTTGTCGTAAGGTCGAAAAGAGTAGGTGTCATCATCTGTCGCTGTTTTTGCCGTCGGATGGTGATGGTTCTTGGGTGGTGAAGCTGAACGCCCCCTCTCCCTCTCCCTTTCTCTCTCCTTCTCCCTCTCCTTCTCCCTCTCCTTCTCCCTCTCCTTCTCCCTATCCTTTTCTCGCTCTTTCTCCCTCCTCTCCCTCGCTTCTCTAGCTTCTTTCTCTCTCCTTTCTCTTGCCTCTTTCTCCCTTCTCTCCCGCGCCTCTCTCTCTCGTGCATCCTTCTCTCTTTGTTTTACCCGTTCTCTTTCCTCGTCCTCTCTTCTTTTCCTTAATTCCTCGAGTTTCTTCCGCTCCTCTTCCTTCTTTCTAGCTTCCTCTCTTGCCTTCTCCCATCCGCCTTTCCCGGCACCCGCATTTGCGGTCCCATTTGCGGTACTCGGATTGGAGCGTTGCCATGTTGGTTTAGGAGGTGGTCTAGGCTCTGGAGGAGGAGCATATTGTGGCTGTGGCTGTGGCTGTGGCTGTGGCTGCGGTTGTGGTTGAGGTTGGGGTTGGGGTTGAGGTTGTGGAGGAACGCCAGGATTTGGACCCGCAGCAGTGCCGCCCATCGGATATGGTCCAGACGCACCGCCTGCACCTCCTCCCCTTGGCATTTGAAATTCCGCTTGTGTCTTACCAAATGCCCAGCAACCGATGCCGACTGCCATACATAGTACGATGACGGACACTCCACCCCCTGCCACTATTGATTGGAACCATTCTTTCAGTGTTGGGACAACGCTCACCCAGAACACGTAAGCCAGCACCGTGCAAGCGACACCTGCCAGGAAGCTGTTTCGGTGGGGTTGTAAAGAAGGGAGGTATAGAAAACCAGCGCCAGATGAATGCGGAGGTATAACGAAGATGTCGTAATGGCCATCTGGTAGACCATTTCTATTGCCAGCTGTGTGTCCATGAGGTGGTGGAGGAGGAGGGGGAGGGTTCATGACTCAATCGTTGCGCCCCGAGGAAACTGTGGCACCGATGACCCAGCCGAAGGCCGAAACGGGTCTATCGTCTTGACTGTATTCCTGAATGCTTCTGCAGTCGTCGATACCGCAAGGATGATCGCTCAGATTGGTACTTCATGTTACCGCAGTTGTTGGCTGCAGCTTTGGTAGATGTCGTTCGGTCGCTTAGCGGGTGTTCATTGGTGCAAAAGTTATGTATAGACGCTCTGATATCACTGGAACCTGAGCCAGATATTATAATGTGCGTTGAACTGTGGTTGGTGATCGTTTCAGCAATGTCGTGCTTTGTTTACAAGTATGGAAAATTGCTCGACCCCGGATCCCAGGCGCCCGGAGTTATCCCGCGGGAAGTAGCGGCGGGCTGCTAACCGATAAAGCGAGATGATATAATAAATTCTCCTGAGTCTCTCAACCGTTGAGACTGAAGGATCTGTATCCTTCTCTACTGAAATTTCCAAAACTCAGGTGAACGACTGTGGGAGTTAAGAGAGGCAATATCTCGTGTTTACCACACTTCATCTACTCCTCACTTCGGTTACCGCCCACAGTCTAGGGCGTGGGAGAGCCAATGCTACGGGACACCTCGCAAAGACGGATATCATAGGTCAAATATTCACGATTGGTTGTTTCGTCAGCAGGGGCCAATGGGGTAATGAGATTTGGTGATATGCCTGCAGCGCCCACCACGAATAAGAAGCTGGACGATAGCTGCCCAACTTATGAATGGTGCTCGCCAGAGATTGTCTCTCGCACCATTTTCTCACCATATCTCGAACTATGAGTTGGCATTGCAGGTGAGCAGTGCCTAATGCAATCGCCGCCGTAGTCGCAGAACGGGCCAAAAATCAAGTTCGGCGCGTCGCGATATCCTTGTTGATTTAAGGTTACGTCAGAGGGAATCCCGTTCGTCAGGGGCAACCACTAGCGGCTGCAATCAAACACAAATTCTTATCCATTCACAAAGCAGACTCGTTGGTTTGCTAATTGAGTTCAGTATTCTATTGCCAAATCATCTATCTATCAATGAATAGTCCATCTATTATTAGATAGGCCAAACAGATATCCTGAGAACCAGTGCCGTCTTAGGGAATTGTTTCTTATTACTGGTGCTCAGTACATCTACATTATTACTATCACTATCGCTATCGATGTCGTTGTTCCTTAATGACGGCATTGTTGATAGTGGTGGCATCAATGACGATAGTAATAATGTCTCACCGCTGACATCGGCAGTATCTACACTACCTTGGGTAACCATCACCTAGTGTCCTCATCTCCGAAAACTTTTTGACGAGATTTGTGTATCGAGCCAGGGAATACATGTCGCCGGCGACGCACAATGAAGTCAATCAGAGATTTCAAGAAGGCTTGGAAGCCGCATTCCAGTCCAGCAGAGGTCAAGGCAAGCCCAGCGAAGCCCAATACCAGGTGGAAAAATGATCCTGCGATATACTGAATGGTGGAAGAGTATAAGATGGACAGTGTGTATCAAGAAGCCTTGGAAGTACCAGTATCAAGCGGATTAACGCTTAAGACCGAAAGCGAACAAACCATGCTCTTGATTGCTTCACAAACTCCTCCAGCTCAGGCCCGTGGGTCAGCCTTCATTTCCCAAGCGGGCATTACGACCGCGTTCTCCTCCTTATAGGCCGCTCCGGAGAACCTTCCTCTATCATGTCCCTTCTTGAAGCGGAGCATTCTGCTCTCATCTTACGCAGGAATTGCATATGGCCTTGGTCTAGACGATGCGAGTGACGCCATGAAACAAACAGATGTAGCGTCGGTCTGCAATCCCCTGGCAGGTTATGTGAGGGCCAAATTTGAGCATTGCCATATGCTTCTAATCGAATATCGCGCTGGGTGGACTGAGCCTGAATATTCTGTATGCCGCGTCTTTGTTGGCGCGGGTTTTAGGATAGAAAGTGCATGGTATCCGACTTAGGAGCGAAAGGCAGGGCAGGAGACTCGCACGAATGAAGAAAGGGCCAGGGAATCCCGAGTTGCTGTCCGGTTTATGCCACTATCCTCTCAGGTATAAGGCAATTTGAACGCACATGAGAACAAGGAAGGTGGCGGCTTTGGGGAAAAGATCGCCAAGGCCGCAGTCGCGTGCAGCTCCGCTCGCGACCCGGGAGCGCTTGCCCGACCGACTCGTTACACCTGGACTAAGTATAAACCATAGCTTTAATATATTGGACTCAAACCCTCGTATCCTACTACGATCTTTTCAATGCTGTGTTGGCAACGGAAGCGACGAATGCTTAGTTAGCCCTTAAGCCGCTTCCACCTCTGCTATCCGGTCAGCTAAAGGAAAGATTGGATTGAAAGACTCCTCACAAATTCCGTTGACCAATTAAAATTTCCTTGGTATCCTCTTGGATCCTCAATCCAGCTCTATAGTCCGGGCTCTTGATTATTGCATCGTTTCTTGAGCTTAAAGCGCTAGCTTCGGCACGTTTCTAACGTCAATCTTTCAGCTTCTTTTACTGAGCGTGCCATACCATTTTTGGCTTTTGTATGTCGAGACGCATCGGTACCAATTGCTCTCCGATAGCTTGCAGCAGCTGACAGGCCCGGCTAATCCTGCTGGTGGTCAGATTTCCGCGGTGGAGTCGTCTTTCCACTTCGTCTTCCCATGGCTGAGGATAACTCTGGTACGAATTGATGCCCTGAAGGGCCTTCGCAAGCCTTGTTACTATCTTAACTGGACTTTTGCCTGGTGTGACGTTCCGTAGGCTTTCAAAGAGTGGTTGGCGTCTATGGGACATGGTGTTTCAGTGACCAATATGTGCCGCTGCCGGAATTTGCCTCAGAGCGGCACATGCATTCCAATCACGGCGTCTCCCTGCAAAGCACTTGTCGGCCGCATGAGGAGTCTCAGCTGCACAATTTCTTGCTATTGCTTCGCTTGCATTGTACCGAGGGATTTAAGGAGGGGTCAATGCAGGATTCAAGGGTCCCCATAGATCTATGTATAAAGCTACCACCTTAGGGGTTGACAGATACTGCGAGTCATTGGAACATCGAACATGGTTCTCGCGATCGATTGGATATTGCAATCCTTTTCGGCCTGGATTTGCAGGCAGGCTCTAGCAGGCTTGCTCTAAGATTATGTACTCAAATAACTTACGTGGCACCAACTGCGAGTTTCAATAAGCTATAGACAGTGTGAAGGTAGAAAGAGCGAGATGGATCCAGTCTCAATCCTAGGAGCCGCGGCCTCGGCTGCTTCCGTCGTCCAACTGTGCACAGAGAGCGTTACTTCGCTGCTACGATTCCAGCAAAAATACAAAACCGCGGATTTGACAGTCCGACTTCTCATCACCCAGATATCAACCCTAAGGACCGCGCTGAGCCAGATCTCCGAATGGGTAGAAGTCAGTGTCGACACTTGTCTCCCACATGTCATATCAGATCTTACCACGTCCCTCGATGGCTGCAGGCTCCTAGTTGAAACCCTGAATGACCGTCTAAGCCGGCTGAAATACGATAAGGACAAAGCCTTTACGATGCGCAAAAAGGCTCAAACGATCTGGGGCGAAAAGGAGAGAACGGATTTCCTGAGTCTGCTAAGCCACAATATTGCTGCCCTACAGCTTCTTCTAACAGCCATGCAATGGTATGATCACATCTTGATAGATATCGAGCTGAGTAGCTCTGACTCTTGTACAGTCGATCTCAGTCCGAACAGACTGCATTGCTACAAAATTCGAACAATCGTGAGATCATCACAAAAATACGAGACGAGACCTCTTCGTTGCTATGGCTGCGAGATGATGAATCGCAGTGTACTCGAAATAGCATATGTACAGAAAATTCCGAACTTCTAGATTCTTCCTTCACCTTCGACCGTGAAATATTCAATTCCAGAGCATATCTAGCGGCATTAAAGTCTAACATGAAACGTGTCGTTAGAGAGGCCCATTCCAAAGCCCAAGCTAAACATGCCCCTGAAGACAATCTTGAGGCAGCTTTTCAAGTCGAGGAGGATGCGAAGACGATCACGGAAGACACTGAGGGGAGCCCCGGAATTGCTACTGATCTTAAGTCCTCGACCCGTAAAAGATCTGCGGGCTCTGATGCGCTATCCTTCGAAGGGCGTTCATCCGAGCCTTCTCCAATTTCAAACGGCACTTCTGGGCCAGATTCTCAAGACTCCGATCTTCGCGAGACAACACAATCAACTCCTTCATTCCAGGCGTTGATGGTTTCAGAGAAGGACAAGTACAACACGAAGGAGCTCAACCAGGGAAGCCGACGGCTATTACATATGCCTAGCTTACTCAAATCCAGAAGCTCAATTACCTTGCAGACATCTCTGGATGCTGGTGCGGATTCACCCAAGTCAGCCACACGCGACGAGGAAAAGCTCCTCTTGGTCGGTAATGCAAAAATGAGTGGAGCTACTATACTCAGGTCGATGGAGCTGGCCTATGGAGAGCTGCATGAACCTACAGCAATTGAAGATGACGGCATCCCAGAGACTCTAATATCGAGAAGATACGCAGGGATACACTACAGATACCGGATATATGATGTTATTGGCTTGCATTCAAAAGAGAATGAATGGATCTACTCATTAGACGAGATGTCAATTCTGATCTATGTTGTCGATGTTTCAGCGTATAATCTCTCAGCCTCAGCCTCACATGCCGCGCCCTCGTCTTGCATTCAGGAGGACTTAGCTCTATTCGAGCAGATTTGTTCTTCGAAGTGGCTTGCGATGACACCGATCTTGTTGCTTCTGAGCAACACTGATGTTCTAAAATCGAAATTACGGGAATTTCCACTCGCAGATCATTTTTCAGATTACACGGGTAGCTTGACTGATTTGGAAGCCGCAAAAATATTCCTTCGCCAAAGATTCCTTGGTCTAAATCAGAAGTATGGAATGAGAATCCGTGTAGTTTTTACTGATAGCGTGGCTACTGTGAAGCTTGGAAAGGTCATTGTGGCTAACATTGACAAGATCCTCACTGAGGGAAGAGTCTTAACATTCGGAGCTCGATGATGTCCATACCGCATATTGAGCCGCCGATGATAGATGTGGACAGGCTAAGACTAGAGCTTTGGGGTTTATACCGTTAGACTAATCAAAAGGGACTTAAACTTCCCGTATAGTCTCCGACATGCCAGTAAGCGTTGCTCGAGGAATCTGTGGCAACCCCATACTTCTTTCTGCGTCACCGTTTCCGTTTCCGGAACCGAGGGCCCTCCGCACAAGCCTTCTTCTCCAATTGTTTGCGGAGTACTTGTGGTTTCTCCGTGGCGCAGGGGTAGCCGTGCTCTCCACAAACAACGAGCGGAAGGCAGACATCGAGACCATTATAACTGATATGCTGGACTCTTGCTGTTCCCAGAAGGCTAGCCATACAATATCAACGTTGCCACCTGGGAGCTTGATACCTGCAATCCTGACAACGGCTATAATGACCATCACAAATGAAAGGCAGAGCCAAAACCCTATGCCAGCCTTTTGACGAGCGGTGATGTTGACTTGCCATAGCATTGCAATTGGGAACGAAATCACAATAAAATCCGTTAAGATGTCCATCACGGTTGTAATAGCAGTGTCACGTATGACTCGGTAAGAGCTGGTGCATGCTAAAACGGTTAAATGGTCAGCGAGCTCTAGAAGTTTGATCAGTACGCTACTCACAGAGCACGCCGTCCAAAGTAAAGTAGGGGCAAGTCAACCACTCAGCGACCAGCGACACTATGAAAGCGAACACAACGAATGCCGTAGCACACCACCACCAAATGTACAGGTTTCTCCAACGAACTATCAAACGGCGGAAGAAGAACAGGAAGGCAAATTTGACAGAGAAAATCACCAAAAACCAAAGCATTGATGCTGAATTCTCCAGCCTCGAGCTCCTCGGAATCGTGGCGAGCAGACTGAGCAGCGCATCAAGGCCGGCCTTGTGAAGGATTGCTGCGAGAGCATCATATTGATAAGGCATGCTCGTATAGGCTAAGCCCGTAGTAGCACACAAACAGACGACGGCAAGCGAAAGCAGAGCGTCCTCGGTAAAAAATTGCTTCAGGATGCGGATACGAATGTAGGTACGAATGACATATGTGATGATAGCCAGGCCAAAGAAGGCGCCGGTAACTCCCTGTAAGCATCCTGAGTGAGATGAAAAGGTTCGTGAGGTATAGCAAAGCTCACCTGGTTACTAGCGATTGATATACGCGATGTTTCGGAAGGTGAAGGCATTTTGTCAAGACAACACGAGCTGGTTGGCAAAGCTGCTCGGTTTACTCGGACGGGAACGAGCTATTCATAAGATTTGATTTGAGCAGATGCGGCTAAATATAGAGTCGTTGGCTTATCAACAGCTCTCTTGATACGTACGCCTAGACGATCCTGTCCCAAGTGACAGCGGTCATAGACGTGTCATGTGGACTAGCAACATGTCAGGCATTGCTTAGCATCCCCTCGACATCACAACCCGTACGATATCACCCTGCGGCCCTGTCCAGCTCGCATTGCGCCAATGATTATCACAGTTGACAAGACACGGGAAGTATCGCGAACATCAGCCTCTCGAGAGTTCAGGAATGGCTGGAGAAGGGGCATGGCACAGACTGCGGTACAGGACGGCGTTGATCTAATTGGTGAAGTTCCTTCTTACATACAGTACCTTCCATGGTGGTGCGGATTAATAGCTGAGATCAATATTTCTCATGCATTTTGCTGCGTCCTAGCGGCGTAACATCAAATAGTGGGGTCCGTAACAATTTAGCTTTCCAATAAAGACTCTAAGTAGTATTTCTATATGATCAGATTTATAGATTATATGATTGTTTATAAATCGATGATACAAAACCTTTCTTGGTAGTCAATTATGGGAATTTATCGAGCTGTGCATGTTGGTTTTATACACTAAGGCTTGCGGGCTCGCGTCCCATGATTTAATACTACACCAATAGTAGACTGAAACAGTGTAACCCTCTTTGCAGAAATTTTTAGCGCATTATGCAATCTCCAACATCTGCAGATACTTGGCGGCGCTTAGAAGATTAGAACCAGTGCGTCTACGGCGTTGAGCTTTCAGCTCAACGGTTTGCCTATCCATTGGCTACCAACTGTATGCAAGAACATCCAGCTCCTTGCCTCTTCAGGCAATGAAGGCCGAAAGACTTTGATCGCAAGCTTTGCTTGTTTCAATCTACTGTCCCTTCCGTAGGCGTGCGAATCAGGATTGAACTACCTGTCGCAAGAACGATTTCAATAAATATAATGCACGAAGATCGCAATGAGGCAAGGCGCCTACAGTCACGACCCACATCTGACGATAACGAATCCTGGCTTGCCCTGCATCAACCCTTGTGGACGTCCCTTACCCCACTTCTCATCGGGCAGAGCGGACGAAGACATCGAGGTAAATCGGTAGCTGTCCCTATAATACTTTGCCGTCTCACAGGCTTCCTGGAAACGCGGAGAAGGTTTTGGTCACATTCCAGTGATCTTGTCCAATACTAGAAAATAATTGGGAGATGCTGCTCCCTCTGCTGGGCCTTGCGCTTGCCGCTCTATGCTACTTCAACTACTATTGTATGCCCAAACATGCCACGAACGAACCCCCTGTGGTTCCCTCTCCTATTCCATTTATTGGGCATATTATAGGCCTGCTGCAGCACGGTTCGCGATACTACCAAATCACAAGGTATCTGTCGGACATATTTCCAAAAAGTAATGGCAGCAATGAATGAATGCTAAGTCTATGCCATGGCAGCGCCAAATGCGGACTCCCTATATACACCTTGAGAATGCTCAACAGCAAAATCTACGTTGTTACCTCTATCGACCTGGTGAACGCTGTTAATCGTAATTCCAAAACTTTGGCCTTCAATCCTTTTATCGCAAAACTTGGAAAGCGCATCACCGGCCACGATGAAGCTACTAGCCAAATAGTACAGCACAATTTGAACGGTGAAAACGGTCCAGGCTATGTTACCGAGATTCATGATAAGACCGTCTCAAGTTTAGCGCCAGGCATAGGCCTCGAAAGTATGACCAAAGCTATGCTTTTAGAGGCTTCTAAATATCTACAAAGACTCAAAGGAGGCGAGGTCATCGATCTTTTTGCTTGGACAAGGCAGATGGTGACTATGTGTAGCACCAGAGCCATATATGGTCCAAATAATCCTTTTAGTCAAAACGAGGAAAGGTTGGTGAAAGGATTTTGGTACGTGATGGTACTTGACCTTTGGCTCAAGCATACAATTTTCATTAATACTAATGCTAGGGATTTTGACCACGACCTCAACACCCTCATCATTGGCCTCGCTCCTGGGCTGCTGGCGCCAAAGGGTGCTCAGGCTCGCTCAGAGCTTGGCCTTGCTTTCCAGCAATACTTTGAGCACTATGAGCCGAAGCTGGCTAGGAGTGCTGCGTTGATCGAGGCAAGACATTCTACGAACGCACACTATGGTTTGACCCCCTGGAATCAGGGACGCCTCGAAGTCGGGGTGCTCCTTGGCATTCTTGCAAACACTGTCCCCGCCGTTTTTTACATGCTGGTGCGTGTTTTATCCGATCCTGATCTACTTAAAGACATAC
Organism: Cladonia uncialis; assembly: GCA_002927785.1. Classification (NCBI taxonomy): domain Eukaryota; kingdom Fungi; phylum Ascomycota; class Lecanoromycetes; order Lecanorales; family Cladoniaceae; genus Cladonia; species Cladonia uncialis. Next base: position 26,280 of record NAPT01000373.1, read on the forward strand.
GAGAGGAGATAGAAAGAACGTCGATACAGTACGACGCAGGCGATAGCACATATTATCTTAAGATCCTCACTATGCGGGAGAAATGCATCTTGTTATATTCAACGTTCCAAGAGATACTCCGAGTACACGCATTAGGTTCCAGCGTACGCTATGTCCGCGAAGATATTTTACTCCAAGACCAATATCTATTGAAGAAGGGAATGGTCGTACAGATGCCTATGGCCGTCATGCATTCGGATCCCTCGGCATGGGGTCCCGATTCCAGAGATTTTAAACCAAGAAGGTTCCTGAAGCTGCCAAATAATGCTAAGGAATCCAAGACCAACGCTACTGCCTACCGACCCTTCGGAGGTGGAGCTTCGCTCTGTCCTGGACGACATTTTGTGACTTTGGAGGCTATGGCACTAACTGCATCTTTCATCCTCAGATTTGATATCGCGTCTGTGGATGGGGACTGGCAAGTTCCGCCACAAAAGCAAGAGAGCATGGCAACTAATGTGTTCCCGCCCATAGAGGATATCCGGGTCGAAATCAGGGAAAGGCAAGGCCACGAAGGCATGAACTGGGACTTTGTGATGACTTAGGTTGCTGGACTCGTGCCACAGGGACTAAGAAGCCAATCACATACCAATCTTCATTCTGCAAAGAGGCGCTACGTTAGGCCTGGGCTACAAGTTCTTAGGAAGACTTAGAAGATTAACTTAGATGTAACAAGGCCCACTTACAGACTCAAACGCTTAGAGTGGTACGGAGTGGGTTAAAAGATAGCCATACGCAAATTACCTTATCGATAGACGCCCAATTGACGATATCGCCATATTGATAGTCTTTCAAAATACTGATTTTGTAGCCCATCTCTATAGCTGAGCATTCAGCCCGCCATGTCGGGTAAAAGCGACTGTTGTGATACGTTAAGCTCGGGTTCTTCTTTTCAGAAGAGCTCCATCTAGCTCTGAAGCAGGTAAGGGAAAAGATCTAGGTTGTGAAGGAGACATTTTTTGGCTGCCCGGGTCACGAGACGGCGAGGCTCAGTGTTCGAGCCGTTCGGCAATACCGTTGGTCATACATTGTGAGTTCTTATTCATCCGTTATATTGTAGAGAGGGTTAGATTGGTAGGAAGCTCTGCAGTGAACCTTGAGGGTTTTCGGTGGCATCCTCAAAGCGTTGTAAGGGCGACCTGGGTGACCTGATCCAGCCGTCGTGACATGACTAAGAGTCCTACACCTGACGCTAGCACGCCCGAAGCTGGTAGACCATCAAAATCATCGAATAAATTGATGTCGGTGGAGCTCTCCGTCTTTCACATATATGATTTGGTGATGGAGCTGGGGAAGACCATTCTTGCCAAGAGTCTTCTATAAATTTGGGCACGCTTAGATAGCCGCCAACCAATCACAATCCGAACCCTGCGTCGTCCCGCATTTCGTCGCCGCGGTAATGATGATTGACAAGCAGCCAGCTGCACACCGCTCACCTGCCCCACTAACCTAGGTAGAATGTTACATTCATTCAACGGCGTTTATGTAGCCTGACCCCCAAAATTGGTACCCATGCTCAACACCAGGGGGTTACCGTGGAGTCCTTTGATTAAAGCGTTGATGCGCATACGATGATTCTGTTTGGGGTCTCTTTTGAGGATTTTGTAGCTGGTGTAGCATTGCTAAAGAGCTTGATAGACGCTCCTGATGGAACTTTTGGTACGAAAGCGGAGTATCGAGGACTGATTGCCGAGCTCTACTGCTTGGAGCGAGCGTTAGTTGCCATCAAAGGGATTGAGGTGCGGGAGAACTTGTCGCAATTTGGCAAGGGCACAATTGGGTGGTAATGACTGCATGACCTGAAGATCTAGTAGCTATGGAAGAAGGATCCTAATATATATAAGGATCTGCAGCAATAATAAGGGTAGAAAGCGCTAGAATTATAAATATAAGATTATATAGTAGTTAATATAATCAAGTTATTTAAATAAAATTAATAAAATTTAAAAAAAAAATATTATATAAATAATAATAATATATTATAATATATCTCTTTTAGTTTAAATAATAATTTAATTAAATTAAAAATATAATAATAAAATTAGAAATATTAATTATATTAAAAAAATTAAGAAAATTTTAATATTTTTAATTAAATAAGATTTTAATAAAATTATTAATAAATATCTATATAATAG
>NAPT01000374.1:0-28391 GCA_002927785.1 Cladonia uncialis
TTTTTTATAGATAAAATTTTCTTTTATATATTTAATTTATATAATAAAGAGAAGTTTATAATTAATAAATATTTAATAATTTATATTAATCTATATTTATACTATCTTTTAATACTTAAAGAAGTTAAATCTCTTCGTTATATAAAATATTTAAAATATAATAATAAATTATATAAATTTATAATATCTAGTAGATAGTAGTTCTTATTTTCTGAAGCCGTAGTAATGATATCTCAGATTGCCTCGAAAATTCGCGTATACTATCTCCTGAGATATGGATGCTAATCCTCGCGGAGGGCAGAGCGATCCACTAGAGGGGCCATAGAATTATACAATTCAAGCAAAATACATCTATTGTCAATCGAATTAAATGTCATCATAAATTCCCCAATACAATTCAAACCCCCCGCCCATCACAAAGCCCACGCAACAACCGCAGCCCCAATGCTAAGCACGCCAGCCGTTACCAACCTCCACCACCCTTCTTCGTACTACCAGTCGGTCCACTAGTCGGTCCACCAAACGTACTAATAATCGCCCCTCCAATCCCCGTTCCCGTCCCATTTTCCCCACCAGTACCACTACTACTCGTAGCCGTGGCACCCCCCAACGTAGCCAGCGTCTGACTTCCAATATGCAGCACCGCATTTGTGCCGAAACTAACGTCCGCCGCCCCTGAGACCGTGACACCTAGCCCACCCAGTCAAGCAGTCGCGCCTTCAAGAAGGAACCGCGTAGGTGCGGCTGTGAAAGTTTAGCCGTCTACGTTGAAGACCGATTGAGTGGGTAGAGGGATGGTATTGGAGCCGATGACGAGGGTGTCCGAGGGAGCGAGGCTGATGGGTGTGCCTGAGATGGTGACGGCTGAGCCAGCTGGCGTTAATGACGTTCCGGCGATGGAGAAGCCGGTGGGCTCGGCTGTGAATGTCCGGCCTACTACGTCGAAGACGGATTGAGTGGGTGATGCCGAAGCGGTAATGACGCCTAGAGTGATAGTTGAGGAGGCGACCGCTGGCGAGCATCTACCTGATCCTGCGTGCCGTCGAGGGTATAGATCTGAGCGAATTTCGGCTTCATACCATCGTTCAGGCATCAGGGGCCCCATCAGATGGTGTACGGACCCTTGAATGCGGATTGTGGTATGGCCAACCCTGTAATCACGGTTGCTAGTCCCCTCACTGGTGAAAGAGAGGTAATTGTTGTAGCTGACGAGATTTTTAAGAAATTCCATGCTTCAGACAGTTCTTCTCTTTGTGGGTTGGCGGTCGATGATGACATCCGCCATTTCATAGAGCAGGCGATCGATTTCCCACGCCTGAAGCTCGCGGTCCTTTTCAGGGCCATTAAGCATTGAATGCACATCTTCGAGCTTGATCGATTGATCGGGCGGGGCCAGCCGTTCTTGCCATTATCCCAGCATCGCCAGAACCCAACCTTCTCATCCTTGCCACGTTCTTCCGGCCACGACTGGGCGTAACAGTGACGGCATTTGATGGAAGCGTCGTAGAGGCCGCGGTCAATCGCGTATAGCTCGACCTCTTTTGCCGCTACGAGACCCCTACAACAGATATCCTGCCCCTAGCGTCTGTCCATCGTGTGTATTATTCCGGTTGTCGGTATGGACCTCACCTACGCGTGAGCCGGTCCTCAGCACCATCCTCAATAGTGCGCTCTTGCCGAGAATGTTGGCGACGACTCACGGCTGCATACCTGGACGCTGGCTCGGAAGCACTTTCTTCAGGCACTTCTCTAAAAGTAGGGCATGGAAGGGGATCTCTTTGCGAAAGGACCACCTGTATACCTGGATTGACAAGGGTCTTGTCACGCTGTCTCACGGTATAGCTAGCGAGGTGAGAATAATACTCAGAGCCCATGAACAGTCGGTTCGGTAGACACCCAAGCACCACCGTCTTCCCTGGACGATTGACCACATGCTCCTTTGTAGTATTGACATCCCGAGCACCTATTGCAGTCTCCTTCGGCCTGCCTTTACGCCCTGTTCCTGTAGTTTTATGTGTTTCTTTCCGCTTGTTGCCAGCTGTATTAGGGTCGACTTCGTCCAGCGCTCGTCTTTTAGCGGGGCAGGAGTCGAGGTAGGAGTCTGGCTCAACGTAGGGAGGACGATGCTGGAACTTCCGAAGGCAATCAGCATGTATAGCAAACGATGGGTCGTCAGGAGGAACGACAGCGTCCATACAATATCCATGGTAAGATATATATATTATGTTGAGGAACCAAAAATGAAGAAGGCATCAACAAAGAATACAGGGGCGGAGAAAACGCGCCAAGACACAGAGTATTGGTGTATACAGCATGTATTTCCAGCCATATCTTCTGCGCATGTGAGCGGCTTCTGATAAATTTTGCAGCATGGAGATCCTTGAAACAATGCGCATCTTTAAAGATAGTAGGCTCTTTATCATATGAGTTAAACATAGAGTGCGCAGCGTGCGAAGGATAAGTTGAACTTTTGATATTCACGCTATGCCCAGATAGGAGCCTTTAGGGCTAGGGCTACTCGCTTAGCACGGGAGATATTCAGAGTTCGAAATATTGTAAAGAGATTCTTCTTTTTCTATTATACTCTACGATAGGGAAGCTAGTCTTGAAGGCTCCTTAGGTATTAAGGCAGAATTCCATGACAATGCCGACACAGTCAAGCTCCTTGTCCGCCAAGGTGTCAAGGACACCAATTGTTATACTTTAGCCCGGACAGCGAGTCAAAAGAAATCGGAGAGAGCGAGAGTACTCTTAACCCAGGATCCCAAGGCCTCACCCTCTAGCTCTCATGGAGCACTACATATGGCCGCCCTCATGGGACACTTGGACATGCTGCCATGCTCCTCAATACCGGCTTCGATATCAACATTGTCGACGACTGCGGCCGAACACCTCTGCACGCTGCTCGTGGAGCAGATAGGCCGTTTCCCAAAATAGTTCACAGATTCCTCGAAAGGGGAGCGGACCCATCCGCAAGAGCTATCAAAGCTAGCGGAACACCTTGCCAAGGCGGTGGCACGCCACGTGAGTAACCATCCTCGAATCACTCGAAGGCACTAACATCTTTGGCAAGTGCACGCTTCTGCCTGGCGCAGTGATGTTGAGGTTCTACGGTTGCTTCTCCGTGCAGGTGCAAGTATAGCAAGCCGTAACCACGTAGGAGAGACGCCGTTGATCCGCTTCGCTCTCAAAATGACCACCCACACAATTTGTAAGGAAGGCATGAACCCTAGAACTTCCAGAGTGTAAGTACGGGCGTGACCGGGCACACACCATACGAGATGAATATAAAGTCTTGAGGGCCCTAGGCTCTGGTGCTTTAAGGACGAGGATGAGGATTTCGAGAAGAAGAGAAGATGCAAAAAAAGGACGACTATGTTAAGCAACGGCGTAAGCTACGATTTCTCTATTGGAGCGGCGGCCGCAGATCTCCGGCTTCTCTTTCCCTCTATTTTGAGTTAATTATGCCGATTCGAATTGAGTTTATTCAAGGTAACTTTATACATACGATTCTTCTCATTCTCACTTACCTTGTAGCCCCGCTTGCTTCGAGACCAAGTTTTTACTCAGTGCGACCAGCGAGCTCGCGTTTATCACATCGAGCGTGCTCAACTCCGCACCCAAGTTCTGCCGTACCCAGCTGCGCAGCTCGACAGCCGCCAGCGAGTCTAAACCGTACGCCATCAGCGGCTTGGCTGGCTCGACCTCCGCCTCAAGCCGTAGGAGTCTTGTGATCTGACTCTGTAGCAGCGATATCGCCGCTTCGGCGAGACTGCTCTCATCTGCATGAGCCGATAGTAGGGCATGGAAAGCCTTGACAGCCTGATCAATGCTACCGTCCCCATCTGCGACCCCGCCTGCATCGCTCAGACCTGGTCCGTGAGAATGGAAAAGGTACGCGAAGCGAGGATCATCTACAAAGCTCGAGGCTTCCATACTGAGCGGGTAAGTCATGCCAGTGATAAGTTGCGCGCTACTACTGGCGTTGAGCGGAGCGCTACCCTGTTGGAAAATAGAATAACTCATGATCCTGCGTAGCATAGCTTCATTGATCGGTGTCCACAAGCCGCGATCAAAGCGATTCTCAAAAGCTCCGGCGTGCTTAGCAATGTACCCAATGTCCTCAATAGCGCCAAGATCGACTGAATTGGCTCGCAAGCCCATCGACTGACGGAAGCTTGCAAAGGCGTCGAGGAAGGTGCTTGCGGCTGCATAGTTGGCTTGACCTTTGTTCCCAACTGCGCCGGCGACACTCGAAAGCATCGTAAAGAAGTCGAGCGGGTGCTTTAATACCTCTTGCGCGGCGTTATGCAGGTTCCAAGTGCCTGTAGTCTTGGCGTGGATCGCTGCTTGATACTCGGCATGCGTCATCATCTCAAAGGGCTTGTCCTGTTGTATTGTGAGCCTCTCGCGCTTTTCTCCACGTAACAGAACTCCCGCCTACCCTAAGAGTCATGGCCCCTTGCACCACGCCGGCAATTGGGTGACACTCCGATGAAACGAAGGTACGACGTACAAAGTCCAGGTCGCCTACGTCCCCTCTAGCCTCTTTGACCGCACAGCCGTGGGCGGCGCAATCTTCGATAGCCTTCAACGATTCTTCGTTGCTTAAGCCACTTCGGCTTATAATGATTAGCTGACGAGCTCCCTGACGCGCCATATAGACTGCGAGACCCCCGCAAAGACCTGTGAGACCCCCCACTATCAGGTAAGAGGCGTTGGGTAATAGCCTCAGCCGTCTCATTGCCGGCTTTATGGGAAGCTGCACGTCATTTCGGCCCCAATGCGAAACGACAATTTTGCCAATGTGTCGTCCGCGCCTGATGTAGGACAGAGCTGCGATCATCTCATCGAAGCCAAATATACGAACAGGGTGGATCGGCTTTACGTGGCCGTCTTGAACTAAGCAAAATACCTCTTCAAACAATCTGGGGCTCATATCAGCAGACAGCATTGTATATTAATGGAGAGCATTGGACTAGACTTCTAAAGCCAAGATCTAATGCTCTTACTTACCTTTCAATGAGCTCGTCAGTGATCTCTTTGACGTAGGAGAGGTCCAGCGCACGAAAGGTGCAGTTCCTATCGAAAGGCTCCATCGCCAGTCGGTTTCGTTGAACAATGTCACGCTTGCCAATCTCTACCAGAATGCCGCCATCCGCTAGCAGCCTCCACGACTCATCCAACAGCTCACCCGTTAGGGAATTAAGGATCACATTGACACCACGCCCATCCGTTCGTTGACGGATCTCTCGAGCGAAGCTTGAATTTCGGGAGCTGCAGATGTGGTCTTGAGCTATACCAAAGTTTTTATAGAGATGGTCGCGCTTTTCGTCGGTGCCGACCGTGACAAAGATCTGGATGGCATCATGATTCAGTATAGTCTTTGCAGTGCCGGTAAATTTGGAAGAGGTACCGATCAACCTACCTCAGCTCTTTTGTATTGAGCAAGCTGGATCGCAGCCAGTCCAACACCACCAGCCGCCGAGTGAATGAGGACCGTCTACCAACGCTTCAGTAAAGTTTCGCTCGGACTATATCACCTGTCCATCGTACCTGGCCTTCTCTGAGGTTTGCAAGGTGATAGAGACCATATAGAGCAGTCGCATACACCAAGGGTATGGTCGCCGCATCAGTAAAGCTCATCCAAGCTGGAATGCTATGCGCTCGCCGGACGGGACACTGGACGCGATTCGCATAAGTCCCGTTTCTCATCACCGCGACACGGTCGCCCATACTGAACTTGGTCACACCGGGTCCGAGGCGCTTGACGTGGCCAACGCATTCACACCCGATCATGGACTCATCCTCTGGCACAAGACCCATCGTCGTCGCAACATCCTACGCACCGAAGACAATTTTAGCGCATCTTGTCAACCACGAGAGTATGTGAAAGAAATCATACCTTGAAGTTGACACCCACCGCGACCACTTCAACCTCAATGTGTTCTGGCTCAATCGGCGCTCTCTCCGTGTCGATCTCGCAGAACATCAAGCTTTGGAGCGTGCCGATACTCTCAGCCTGCAGGCGAACCTGCACGTCAGTTTCGTGAAAGCCTTTAACGACTGGATCCGGCCCCTTCCCTGTCTCTAGAGCTTTGAAGCTATTGACAGCAGCATCAGGCACAAGTCTTGGAACGAACAAAACACCGTCACGCTCTGCGTATTCGTTCTCTACTCTCGCGCCAGTTATGAGCATTTGTAGCACTCTTTCGATAGTCGTGATGGCTGCGAAGCTGTCAGCCTGCTCAAGATCGAGCGTCATCAGCTTGGTACCGGGCAGTTCCTGGCGTATGGTGCGAAATAAGCCGTACACCATCGCATTGTCCGGGTCAGTAACTCTGGCGGTTTGTGTGCCCTTGGTTACCCAGAGTACTTGCTTGCCGGAACAAAGGAGCTGTTTCATGGCCGCCCACTGTGTTTCTGTGGGGTTTGCAAGGATTGATGCGGACAGCGCATCAAGTACGAGCACTATAGATGAGGTATCGAAGCTTGAACTGGCCTGAAGCGCTTCGATATGTGTGGTGCAGATGCGGACACCGTGTGCTCTGAGCTTGGCTTGCATAGCATTTGTTCGAGTCTCTGCAGCGAACCGAACTATTTCAACTGGTTTGTGATTATCTGCGGTTGTTCCGACAGCGTCCGATTTCTTTAGTAGCTGCATACATTGACTTCCAGAACAGCTGATGAGATTTGCAAGAGGTTTGAAGGTGCTTGAGCTGGCAAGCCTCGGCTGGTGCTTGCTATTCGACACCTGTTCCCTATGAGAATCGATCCCTGGCTTCTTACGATTCTGATGCGCGGATCCGTCGAGTGTAATAGCGTTTGACGTCATCCCACGCCCATGAGCTGTGCCGTTAGGCATCCCAATGAGACTCCGATCCACGGTAATCGTACCTGTCTCATACTCATCTCTGCCATATACAGCAGCAATATCGCCGGTTTGCCGCACCAAAAGGATAAAGGCGCTGGTACTAGCGAGCGGCTCAACGTCCCTAACAATCTCTTCCCAAGTATGAAGGTCAATACTTGTGGAGCCTTGAATAATAATGATGTCGTAGCTTTTGCTGATGAAGACCGTCTCGAACGCATTATGAAACGAGGTCGTGAGGTGGAATTTTGCATTCCTCTGAGCCTTGTATGCTTCTTGGAGGGCCACGTTACCTTGAGCATTCGTAGATACGAAGTCGTACTGAGTATACGCTGCCCTAGCTGCATCTCTATCCCTTTGGAACCAAATCGTACAGATAGCTGCATTGTCAGCATCGATACTGATCTCGAGGACCTTCAAGGTTGGCAGCTTGTGGGCGATAAGGTCTATCACTGTATCTACTGGATCTTCCAAACCCTCGAGCAGGTGCGTCAATTGGCTGGGGGTCAAGAGCGAAATGTCGGGTTTCCAGGACGTCGTCAGGAACACGTGCGGATCGACCTGCTCATGGGTGTCGAGCTTGACATAGTGTAAGCCTTGCACGCGCGCAAAAAGGGCGCCGTTCTCGGGATCATGTACAGTGACATGAGCTGCCCAACTTTTGGCTACGTCTCGGCGCCCTCGGCCCCTATACTCTGAGTGCGCAACACTGAGACCTTCGTGCAGGTCGCTCGGCACCTTGTTGATCACCATCTCCTCCACGAAAGCCGGAATCATGATATCCTTGATAGCACTGCGATCTCCCGCCGCATTTGCAGGCACGGCACTTCCAAAGCAGGCATCCAACACGGCAGGATGCAGCGGGTAGTATGGCGCCGGGCTCCATTGCGAAGGTGGTGGTTGGAGATCAATCAACGAACGGCATCCGCGGCTCCCATTGATAGACTCGACAGTCTGCATCTTCCGGAACGTCGGGCCAAACTCCATGCCAGCAATTTTTTGTGCCTCGTACCATAATCGTGCCTCCTGCGGATATCGCAACGGTCTGAGTTCGTGAGTGGGCAGGGCTCCTTCATCGCCTATTGGGCTTTGAACTCGGACTAGTCCATAGCAGTGAGTGTATACTGTTTCTGCAGTTATGGACTCTATGCGGAACTCATGCCAGTCGCCACTCCCGTGGACCCTGGCCAGAGTCACCACAATGGTTGCTGGTTTGTCATCTCCGAGCGCCATTGCGCGCTGATAGCTGATATTGCGAAAGCGATACGCAAGCTCGTTTGCCGAGCTGGCTTTCACGTCGTCACTAAGCGCGCAGTGTGTTTGATACATGGCCTCAAGAGCAAGGCAAACGAAGCCAGTCCCGGGCATAAGAATGTCAGTACCCATTCTGTGATCGCGTAACCAAGGGGCATCTGCGAGATGGAGATGTTTACGCCACACTGGTGCTGACCAGGGGGTGCCCGGGACCTTGCTTCCGAGAAGCTCATGGGTGATGAATCTCTTGAAACGCCACTCCTTGCTTGCTGCATTCTCATGCCAGTACCTGGCTGAATGGTTCCAGGAGTAGTTAGGCAGATCCACGATGATACGCACCGTGTGCGCATCATAAGCATTGACTTGAAATATGTCGACTGGCGCTCCGATGACCATGAGACCACCAGCGCAGTCGAAAAGAGACTTTGCTGCATTTGCACCACGTGACCAGGAGGAGCAATATTGCGGATTGCGATCGTGAGGGAGAGACTGGAGGATCTGAGATGTAGGTCCTTTTAAAGCATCCGATGGACCGATTTCAATGAGCACACTGGGCGTGTCATGGAGGATTAACTCCCGGAGCGCTTCGTGATATTGGACTGGACTAGTCATATTAGCATGCCAGTACATCCCATCGGCTGGACCCTTCATTTGGGAAGCGGTGACGGATGAGAACATTGTCACACAGGATGAGCCGCTGCATGGCTGGAACTCAGGGTCCGCCTCCAGCAGCTTCAAGTACTCCTTGCCAATCGCACACATCAATGGTGAATGATAGGCGCAATCAACAAGCAACAATCTTGCGAAATGACCTGCGGCCTTTACTTCCTCCCGGATAACCTCCAGTGCGTGCAATCTTCCAGAAACGGTGACACTGTAGGGACTGTTGAAGCACGCGATCCACGCGCTTCCTTGGTGCTTTTCCAGAAAGATTAAGGCATTGTCGGCGCTCAGCCCCAAAGCCAGCATACCGACATCTCGCTCGGCTTCGCCGTTATTAGTCGACCTCCCACGATAGAATGCAGCCAGAATGGCGCTAGCCCGGCCAAGCAGACCCGCTGCGTACGCAGCTGCAATCTCGCCTGACGAGTGGCCCACGACGCTGCTCGGACGGACCCCCCAACGCTCGAAGACCGCAACAATGCACAATTGAAGAGCCGTAACAAGTGTTTGCGAAAGCTCAGGCTTCCGCATATGGTCAGGTGAACGAGGCTCCGTTAGTTCACTGACAAGCGACCAATCTGGTGGATTCCGTTGCGCCTGCAGGACCCGGTCCATTTCCTCAAGGATCACTCGTGTCCAGGGGAAAGCATCGACAAGGGATTTGCCCATCTGCGGCCATTGCGCTCCTTGTCCCGTAAATATCATGGCGATTTTAGGGGGCTGTCTAGTATGAGTCCCCACTGTGAAGCCTTTCTCGTCGATGTCGGTCGTACGGGTTGTGATGAAAGCGCGATGCCAGAACAGTTTGCGGCGCTCGGAGAGGGTATAGGTAAGGTCTGGGAGGCTGACTTTCACGCGTGGATTGGCAAGATGCTTGCAAAGTGCCTGTATGTTGGACTTGAGCGAGGTTGCATCGTTTGCCGACACTACACACAGATACGGCCTCTCTGTATCTTCTTCTTGGCTATCGAAAACGTCTGTCTCATCTCCTACGCTTCTATAAGACGAGACAAAATTAGACCTTGCAATGATGTCAGCCTGCTCCACGATGCAATGAGCGTTGGACCCTCCGTAACCGAATGAATTTATGCTAGCTCGGCGAATTGGAAAGCCTTGATCCGGCCATGGGGTTGCTGTTCGTATTGCCTTTACCTTGTTGCTAACAAAATCAACTATAATATAGCGTCAGTTGAACGTGCATTGTCTACTTTGCGACCTATCTTGGCGGGCCTCGCAAGGCTGCACGTACTTGTGGGGCTGGGCTTGATGAACGTCGGTGTCCCTGGGATCACGCCTCGCTCCATGGCCATGATGACTTTGATCAGCCCAGAATTGCCAGCTGCGGGTTCAGAATGCCCTATATTGCTCTTGATCTATGTTTACGAGAGAGCATCAGCACGTTTATATGCACAGCAGACCCGCCGCTAAGGAGTAAACGACGAGCTCCATGGCTTGGCACTGGCTTGCGGTTGGACGGGTATCAACGTACAGAGCCAATGACAAGGGGCTTGTCTGTAGAGCGCGAGTCTCCAAAAACAGAACCTACACCGCTGACCTCGATAGGGTCGCCTGCCTGTGTACCCGTGCCATGACACTCGAGATATGCTGTATCGTCGAAACTCGTAAGGCCTGCGTTGCGGTAAGCTGATCGTATAGCTGCAGCCTGAGCTGTAGAGCTCGGACTCGCAATGCCTGTGGTTCTTCCATTACTACAAAAAAATCCAGGACAGGTTCAGTGAGAAGCTTTATGAAGGTAAGGTGCGAAACAAGAGGCCCGGATAGCGGATGCACACACCTATTAGTAGCTGTACCGCGAATAATAGCTCTGACGGGGTCGCAGTCCACAATTGCGTCTGTCAATCTCTTGATAATGACGCAGCTAACGGCTTCAGACTTGACATAGCCATCGGCATCTTCATCGAACGTCTGACACAGTGCAGTGGCTGAGTGTGTCTGCCCCACGCTACCGCGATCAATGACATGATCTGGATGAAGGTACAAGTTGCTGGCAGCAATAATAGCGGTATCAGCCTCCCCTGATTGTATCGTTCGGCATGCCATATCTAGGCAAACCAAGCTCCCAGAGCATGCCGTATCGATGGTCACACTCGGACCGTGGATGTTTAAAAAGTAGCTCAACCGATTCGCCATGATGCTCCGCCCAACGCCAACTGCACAGTTAACCGGACGGTCTTCAGCGTCTCTATTTTGCATATCGGCATAGTCTAAGCTTGATAGTTAACCTGAGTAAGATATGTCTCCATGAATCACTGTCTTGGAGTAACGAGATTGTGTCATATCTGTTGTCGCCATAGAAAAATGGACGTACCTGATGCATAGGAAGCCACAAAACAGGCGACAGGTGCTTCAGATATGCTATCGAGGGGGATTCCTGCATTTTCCAGTCCCTCGTAAACGACCTCGAGCATTTGGCGTTGATTCGGGTCCATTGCAGTTGCCTCAGTACCCCCCACTTCGAAAAACGAGGCATCAAAGCAAGCTAGATCGATCTCTTCAAGGAACATGCCACCTGATGGTCGCATGGTCCCAGGTCGATGAGAGCCATCGTAATGGCTATCAATCTTGAACCGTGATTCAGGTACTGTATTTGGTGCGATTCCGCCACGCTCTAGAAATTCCCATAGCTTTTGGGGGCAGTTATTGTCCCCTGGAAGTCGACAGGCAAAGCCCGTAACAGCGACAGGCTCCTGCTGATACTGGTTCTTTCCCGCCATGTTGTGGAACGGCATTGCTCATAAGGTTTGGTGTAGGCAGCTACTCGGGACAGTATTGGTGGCGGATTCGAATCTTCAACCTTGTCGCAAGCGGATCAAGGTCCAAACATTACACAATCCGGGGGCAAATCAAAGTGAAGTCCGACGACCGGACCATTACCCCACTCTCGTCGGGAAGATTCGCTGTTATCCAGTCTCGTGTGGGCAATGTTCCTATACATGTATGCAAGTCCTCGCAAGCAGCGCTAGCTTCACAGTAGCGACAATGTGACGGTGCGAGTCAGCACACCCTCATGCAGAGTCCTCGAGCATGTCTACTTGCTGCACGCCCTAAGCACACCACACCCCCTCTAAGTTTGGAACCCCCACTTTTGGCGCTGCTTCAGCTTCTTCTTGATGCAGACTTTGCTTTTCACTCGAGCGCGACTCTCAGCACCATGGAAGCTACCCCACCCCGTTACCAGGCGATAGAATGCAAGACCATTGATTCAACTGTTATCTCTGGATGGCTCTACACTGTCGAAGGGCCAGCACCGGCCATCATTATGTCTCACGGGGTACGCAGTCAAAATATAACATCGGGCTGTAGCTATTGAACTCACAACTGCACTCAGTTTAACTGCGTCAAATCAATGACGCTCCCCGATGTCGCCGAAGCATTCCAGACTCTGGGCTACAACGTGCTTCTGTATGATGGCAGAAGCGTCGGGGAAAGCGGTGGCTGGTTGAGCAACCTAATTGATCCTCTCCAGATGGCAGAGGACTTATCTGGTAAGTAGAGCGAACGCCTGCGGGCGAACCCTTTGCTAATCCCAGACTTCGACCTAAACTGACTGCCTCCAATACCAGATATCTACACGTACGTGGCCGGTCTACCGAGTGTGAACGCGCAGAAGATCGTATTGTGGGGCATTTCATTTGGCGCTGTGATCAGCGCATGTGCAGCTGCCATCGATCGGCGTCCTAAGACTCTTGTGATGGTCTGTCCGCTCTTCAGCTATGTTCAGCCGCACAAGGCGGAGCGAGCCTATGCGACACTCATCAAAGACCGCGTGTCGCAACTTCGTGGCAACCAGCCTTACTCGCTGCCAGTATTCACGCCTCGTGGCGAGAACCCACTAGGCATGGGTGGATCCGGAGGACCTGGAGGATTGGAGGCGTACAACCTAATGAAACAAGCCTCGGAAGCGGATAACCCACACTTCCGTAATCGCGTCATGTTTCAGACGTATCATAAGCTGGCTATGTTCCGGCCAAAGGAGTACATGGAAATGATCCGCACTCCTGTGTTGATGGTCATCCCTGAGCTTGACAACATTTCGCCTCCACAAGAGCAACGAGAGGCCTTTGCACGAATTCAAAGTCCGAAGACGGAATACTGCGCCAAAGACAAGGGGCACCTGAACATTCTGACGGGAGAAACGTCCAAGGAGCTGGTTGCGGTAATGGTCGAGTTCCTTCGAGTGACGTTGGAAGGCTCACCGATTGATGAATAAAATGGCTGGCTTGCACCATGTCACGGCATCGGGCCAGATGCCTGATTAGGACTAGAGCATTACTTATCGCAAATGTGGAATAGCAACACCATTACATAGTAGCAAGGCAGGCAGTATCCCTTCGCCCCCACAGTACCCATGGCGACGTGCTGGGATGACGGTACTAGCCCTACCATCTCACCGATAAAAGAGATAGTTTCACCGCAAGCTATAAAGGGTGTACCATACAATACAGTCCGATTTTCCGAAGGGCGGAGCACCTGCAGTCCTGGAGCGATAGGCCACCTGCGGCCTGGCAATGCAGGTATTAGTGGAAGGAAGAGCAGAGACAGTGTCTGTTGGGAGCGTCGACGACGATCCCGACGATCCCCGTGCGTTTTTCATTCAGTCGACGGTACCTACACCGCCTGCACCACACTTGAGCATATTGCTCCCCACAGCCAGTGCATCAGGCATACCACACCGCAGGGAGACTCTAGTACGCCGTAAGCACGCTATGCTTACCTAATCATAAACGAACTTGGATTGTTCCCACTTTTCACCGCTTGGCTCAAGGCATTTGTTTGCTTGCTTGCTGTAGGCCTGCTGGCCGTTCCGCATAGCCCCATCAGGCCTAGCTCAGGGGCTGCCGCCGCTTGCCTATATAGATGCTTCGCGCGCCCATATGGCACAGCACTCGACTTAATTCAATCAATTCGGTCGAATGCTATGGGCAATCCTGAAATCTTAAATACTCGCAAACAAAATCCACTAATTTTATCATATCCACTCAATGCATCAAAACCACACATGCTACGGATACCACGCACGGATAAAGGACTACATATGGGTCATGACAAGCACTCTGATTCGTTGGATGGTATGTAGCAGTGAGGGTACGAAGAAGCTGGTTGCGGCAATGGCCGAGTTCCTTCGAGTGACATTGGAAGGTTCACCGGATGGCGATAAAGTTGCTGGCTTGCACGATGTCACGGTATTGGGCCACATGCACCATTAAGACTAGCGCATTGCACATCGTAAATGAGGTATGACATAGCAACACCACCACATAGTGGCAATACAGGCAGTATGACTTCACTATTTCCCTAACACACGAGTAGCGAATCGGGCTTTTTTTGTTTTTGGAAACTAGACTACTACAGTTTAGTACCTGTGGGCAACGATTCAACAATAAGAGATAGGATAGCAACTTTCGTTTACTTGTGTCCCTTACGTTCTTTCAGACTCTCCTATTCCGCGTACGGGTATTTATGGTTCCACTGTCAACATGATCTTCAACGCATCGCGTACTGCTCGAATTATGGCTGTTACTCTACCGCTTACTAGCACCCTCTCAGCCCGGTCGAACAATACCACGACCATGACTACGAGCTCGCTTGAATGTCGCTACTTACCGAGCGATGTAGAGTGGCCCACTCATGAGGACTGGAGCGCTTTGAATCTGACCAGCGGAGGTCGACTGATTCGTGGAGTTCCTTTGGCTCAAGCATGCTACCGGCCAAGCCTTGATGAGACGCAATGCGCGACAATTAGAGATGAATGGATTCAGGTGACTCCATAGTAAGTCCTCGCTTAGCCACGTGATCTAAGCAAACGAGCTAACTCCGGTCCTCGCATAGCATTGATGACCCTGTTAATGTCATGCAGCCCTACTGGCAGAACGACACATGCAGCCCTTTCCCTCCATACGCTAGCGTCGATGGCTCTGGCTCCTGCACGCTTGGAAATCTGGCTCAATATGCAATTAACGTCACCAACGCCCAATCCGTCATCGCCGGAATCAACTTTGTGCAGGATAAAAACATCAGACTCACCATTAAAAATACCGGTCATGACTACCTTGGGCGTTCTACAGGCGCGGCATCCCTAGCGCTTTGGATGCACAATCTCAAGGAAATTACTGTACTCAATTACACGAGCACCAACTACACGGGATCCGCTGTGCGCCTTGGTGCCGGCGTTGAGGGACAAGAAGTGACAGAAGCGCTTAGTCAAGCTGGACTCCGGACAGCGGATGGCTCTTGTCCCACGGTCGGAATGGCTGGCGGATGGCTCCAGAACGGCGGGCACGGTCCATTAATGGCGGTCTATGGCTTAGGTGCAGACAATGCGCTAGAGTACGTGGTCGTCACAGCTGATGGGAAGCACCTCACCGCATCACCTTCAAACGACTACGCTGACCTGTACTGGGCGCTCAGCGGTGGTGGGAGCGGCAACTACGCTGTTGTCCTTTCGGCGACCGTGAAGGCATACGTCGACGGGCCGGTTGCGGGCGCCAGCTTCACGTTCGCGAACGACCGACCTGACGCGTTTTGGGCGGCTATACAGGCATGGATCCAGTACCTCCTCGTGCTCAGCTTCTTTCCTGGTCTCAAGACCGTTGGCAGCATCACAAATACCAGCTTTGCGATGAACTTTGCGACGTGGCCTGATGCGACCACTGACGCCCTTGTCTCCGCGCTGGATCCCTTCTTTCAGGATCTCGCCGCGCTAAACATCACTCTCGCCACTAATGTGACCAATGTCCAGCCCACCTACCTCGCACACTACACCAACTTTACCACCACTCCCTACACGGTCAACGAGACCGTAGCGAGCCGCCTGATCCCGCGTTCCATCGTGCAGGACGACTCCTCGGTCTCGGCGCTCATATCAAAAATGCGAGATGTCGTCGAAGGGAGTAACGGCATCTTTAATGTCATTGCTGGTAACGTATCAGGTTCCGTTAAACCAGGCGCCAACGCCGTCCTGCCCGCATGGCGCTCCTCACTCTTCCATATGAATTTCGGGCTTTCCTTCGCCCAGGACGCATCTTGGGAGCAGCTCTCTATAAGTCACGACCTCGTGGCGCAGTGGCAATATCAGTTCCGCGACCTCGTGCCAGACAGCGGCTCGTACATCAGTGAGGCGACCTTCTCGGACAAGGCATGGAAGCACGACTACTTTGGGGACAACTATGAGCGGCTACTAGGAATTAAGCGGAAGTACGATCCTGAGTCCGTTTTTTGGGCGAGTGTGGCGGTGGGAAGTGATGATGTTTGGGAACCCCAGGAGGATGGGAGACTGTGTCATGTGCAGCAGGGCTGAAGGCGCGATCAAGGGGTCTTTTTGACTACGTAGAGGAATTCAACAGAGCACATAAGAGCTGCGGCGACTTTCGATCTTCCAAAGTGTATTCCAATGGCGGTGTCGCGTCATTGGCGCGCTCAGGGATCAGCTCAGGGGAGTCATGGCGTCGTCTTTTGGCGTCGTAATCAAGGAGAGAAAATAGTGCATGTTGATGCAAATAGGGTTTTGGACAGAGTCCCTCCTCAACTCTCCCAATTCTCACATTTCACTACACGTCAGTTTATATTCCGGCGGCATTTCTTTCATGGGATGTCCAATCCTACGATCTCTTCAAAATATTCAACATCATCTCAGCCCCAGCACCGTACTTTATCAGTCACGAATCTTGATCTGCAGGCCTTTGCTGCCCTTCGCTGGAATTGGAATGATGTAGTCGCTGTTCGCATCAACGTCGCGCTTGCGGTCGGTATGGTAAAGCTCGAGGGAGGGTCTCGCCTGGCCACGATAAACGTCATACTTGGAAAAAATGCATGCTAGTGTCATAGCCATCTCACGGCGTGCAAGTGTCATACTGTGCGAGCAGTCATCAGCTCGGAGGAGAAAGTATGTGCAGCGGAGATCACAAAAGTAATGCAGATCGCATGTGGTCACAATCAACTAAGAGTGCATACACACTTACCCGACACAATTTCTTGTCCCACGTGAAAACCCAATGAAGTAGCGCCTCAGGTTGGGATTTTCGATCCAGCGCTGCGGCCGAAATTCGTAGGCATCTGCGCCAAAGGCTTTTGGGTGCATATGGATGTCAAGTGGTGACATGCTGGTCACCGTATTTGGCGGAACAATATATTGCTTCTGAGCATGTGGGTCTTTGTAAACGATAGGTTCCTTTGGGGACATGCGAACTTGTCTTGCCATGACACCGGGATGAAGACGAACAGCCTCTTGTATCACGGCGCCAAGGAACGGGAGACTGTCAACTTGAGCGATGCTGACATTTTCAGGGTCTATTTTGGCTTGGGAGAGCTCTAATCTGAGCTTCTGCACATCATCGGGATTGTCAAGAAGGTGAAAGACGCAGCAAGTAAGAGAGTGCGCTAAATGGATGACAGTCAGCCCCATGTCGAACCTTTTGTGGAATCTGTCTAGCTCTGCTCATGGTTTTGGATGTCTAACCTGTAGTACCTTCGCCTGCAAACACAAGTAATTGTGCTTCACTCGCCAGCCTTTTGTCTGTCTTCTCCTTGGGTGGCAGCGAGCTGTTGAATATGCTCTCGAAGATGGTACTCTTTGCCGCGTCTCGATTCAGTGACTCTCTAATCTCGCGAACTCTGCCAGTCCAATACTATCAGAGGCTTCGCGATTAGCTGACGGGCCTACGAAGATTCGTATTTGAAAATATGCAGAGCTTGGCGTCGGCGATACATACATCCTGACGATCGCGCAACGGTTTCAAGAATGGCGCAAAAATCATGAGTGACCATTTGGGAATGTTCTGAGCGAGATGAACAAGCCCGGGGGCGAGGCCGAAGACGTGCGTGAGGGAGAAGAACCAGTCTATGGCCTGGAAATACCAGCGACCATAGTCCCCCTCGTCGATAAAGTTCAGACACTCTCCGAAAGCGTATTGGGTGATGATATCGCTCGCGCAGGCCTTGAACACATGGTGGATTTGCACGACCTCGCCTGACTTGCCGGACTGTTCCATACGGGCCATCATCTTCGCCAGGTAAGTCTTCATGATAGGCTCTAGACGGCGCACACTAGCGACAGAGAAGAGAGAGTTGAGCGCATTGCGGCGCTGACGATGCAAGTCATGATCGATGGTAGACACAATGGAGTGTGGTGCTGGTCCACACAGTCAAAAATTGGCTGCATGCCGAGATGGGCACGGGGAGTTCACTCACTTCCTGTCCTCTCAGCGAACCATACTGGCTTGTTTGTCTTCCTTGAAGGGCCAGGATACACGTTGTCTATGAATTCTGGATCATTCCAATGGATCTCATGAGGTGTGATGCGCACAATGGGACCTTCAACTCTACTGTGAGCAGCTGATCAAACGAATGGAAGACAGAGAGAATCGTAAACCATATTGCTCGTGCAGCTGCGCCACCTTTTTGAAGTACTGACCACCCAGCCACACCTCCCAATATGCCTCGTAATAATATGTGATGCCTCATAAACGTCAGCGCACTCATTGTCTTGTGCATGAGCGGGGCGGACCCTCAGACCAGCTAATAGGGGTCCCGGAACACTTGAAAGAGGCGAGAAGAAAGCTGCAGCAACTTTCAGCCATTGCAGGGTCTCTATACTCATGCGTCTAGCTTTTCGCACCTCGATAGAGCGCCAAGCTAATCACAAAGGCAATGAATATTGTGGCAGCAGCCACTATTACCTGTCGACCGGAGACTTGTTCCAAACCAGCTGAGAATGGGCTGCGAAGGTATTTGGGCATGACCAGTGCGTTTGTAGCCATGTCGCTTAGGCTGACAGGCTGCGTAAAGCATAACTTGATCTGGGACACAGACCTCTCTTAAAGCAAGGACCATGGGAAAAAGGAAAGAATCGGTGGTGCGACGTGCAGCCTTAGCATGCACGGGCTCGAAGGGGACAGCGAAAGGGACTGCTGCCTCCCGCTCAAGTTTCCACGAATCAGTCCTGGTATTCCGTACGACACACGAAGTAGCTAATTCGGAAGGAGGGAATTGGGAAGAAGGGGCCAGCGGTTCTTCAACCCTATGATCGACAGAAGGGAGTCTTTTTAGGGACAGGGTTTCTAGTACCGTAGATAGCGAGCCCTGGGACTTACCAATCACCAACGTTGCTACTTCCATTGGGCCTGCATTAAGCTCTCGCAACATTAACCTGTTATAGCGAAATGGACATGCAACTTGCGAGGCTGCATGAAATAAGAATGAACTCCCAGATATAGGATTTCAATTGAAGGAGTGATCACGAGTTCTAGTGAATTCTACGATCATGCAAGTCCGGCATTCGGGGGGAAGCAACCCGCAGCAGCCGTCCCCACTTTTCGGCGAATAAACCAACCAACCAACCAAACAGGGCTGCAGTACATGCTCCGTACAGCAAGATTTGTTGTGCTTGTGCAGGATGCTGATGACGTGTCTCACAGACTGCAAATCCGTGCAGCCCCCAGCCCCGACACCCCATTATCTGATGACGATTGCGGACGCGCTGATGGGATGCAACCTGCCGGTGTATGGAAGGTAGAGCC
The DNA here is from genome assembly GCA_002927785.1 of Cladonia uncialis. NCBI lineage: Eukaryota > Fungi > Ascomycota > Lecanoromycetes > Lecanorales > Cladoniaceae > Cladonia > Cladonia uncialis. The sequence continues at coordinate 19,324 of NAPT01000374.1, forward strand.
AAACCCGCGATTCGGGCTCGGCACTAGCTTCTACTTCACCAGTCCTGGCAACATTCAACAAATTTGTCAACAAGGGCTGAAGGCTAATCGAGTACGCCAGGGAAATCGCCAAAAAAAAATCGATCAAAAAATTCAATCAGAGCCTAGATCATTCATGGCCGCTACGCAAAAACAGCCCGTCGAGCTCTTTGCAAACGTGCACCTCGAGCACAAGGTTCTCCTGCCACGCGATGAGGGATATAAGCAGCGCCAGGATAGCTTCTGGTCAAGGTACGCCAGAAATGAGCCTGCGTGCATCGTACGTCCCACGTCCGCGGCCGAGGTAGCCACCATCGTCAAAATCCTAAAAGCCGCGGGCCAGCAGTTTGCTGTTCGAAGCGGAGGCCACACGCAATGGGAAGGCGCCAACAATATCCAAGACGGCGTCACCATTGACCTGCAATTCTTGAATGAAATAAAGCTGGACGAGACCACTGAGACTGTCGACATCGGTCCGGGCGCCCGCTGGAAGGAGGTCTACGATGAGCTGAAGAAAACCGGCCGCGTTGTGGCAGGTGGTCGCAATGGTAAGGTAGGTGTGGGAGGCTTGCTTCTCGGTGGGGGCAAGACCTTCTTCACAGGGCGACGAGGCTTTGCCTGCGACGATGTTGTCTCTTACGAGGTCGTCCTTGCCGATGGCCGTATCATAGTCGCCGACAAAGACAACAACAACAACGACTTGTTCATGGCGTTGAAGGGTGGTTCCGGCAACTTCGGTATTGTCACGAACTTCAGAATGAGCTGTTTCCATTGCGACAATATCTGGGGTGGCCTGAGAGTCCTGGCTAAAGAGCACGAGGGTTCTGCACTTCAGCTGCTTCAAGAATTCACAGCGGAGGTCCGTGAGGATGTCGATAGCATGCTTCTGCTGTTCCTTGCATACTCAGGTCCGTATCCAACTTAGTTCCAGCCAAGGTTTCTTCGCTAATGCTGCGACGCAGTGAGTACTCAAAGCTTCATGTGCCATCATCCTGGCTCCGTTTGAATATGATCACTAACGCTAAAAAAAGCCGGAACACAAGATGACGACCGTCATCGAAGCGCTCATCCAAGTCGCTGCGCAGGAAGATGCAATTGCTTATCGTAAATTGCGCGCGCTGCCAGCGATGGTGGACTTATGTAAGCCGACCACCATCGATGCCATTGTCTCTGAATACGATCCTGCGCCAAGCGGCTATTAGTATGTCTTCCACACCTCCTCGAATCTAAGCGTACCTTCTAACGAATGTGTCTGGTAGCAATTGCTTCTTCACGGCCACGATCAAGAACGACGTTCGCATCTTCCAGAAGGCCGCCGAGCTCCACGATCAGCTCGTCGAGGACCTGAAGAACTTCATCGCCGACGGCGACTTTACTACCGAATGCCTGTTTCAGCCGCTGCCCACCGTACTCGGTCAAAAGTCCAAGGAGTTCGGCGGCAACGTAATGGGCGTCACTGATCTGCAGCACGATGGCGTCATCTTCACCGCCATCGCCATTGTTAAGACCAAGGACCAAGAGGCCTTTGCCTACCCGAAGCTTAAGGCGTGGGGCAACGCTGTCTGCGATTACGCACGTACAATTGAGAACGGTCTACTGGATTGGATCTACATGAACTACGCGGACAAGAGCCAGAATCCGCTCGCGAGTTATGGGCCAGAGAATGTAAAGAAGCTAAAAGACGCAGCCGCCAAGTACGATCCAGAGCAAGTGTTCCAGAAGCTTTGCCCTGGAGGCTTCAAGATCTCAAAGGCATAGTGTTGCAATATGAGAAGTCCATTTCTGATTGCCATCCTACCTTACCCTATCTTATCCTGATTTAGCCAGCTTGGCCAGCTTAGCTACCGACATGTTCTCATTTTCATATAGTATGGCCATTCTAGCGCATTCTACCCCTATTGTTGCCCATCATAGCTGCTGAGCTTCATGTATATTAGGATCGTCCTTCCATAGATCCTGGATCCTCAGGCAATGCAGTGTTTACCATTAGATTGTTCCCTTGCAGTATTGCGACACATAGCCCGAATAGTATGGAATGGTAAGAGCAAATCAAGTTACTACACATTGGCACAAGGTTAAGCTCTACGGAGACCTTGAACAAGCGACAGGCGCGATAGTAACGAGTTCATAGCCAATGACAAGAGTTGAGCGAGAGTTTGGGCAGATGTTTTTAAATTCATCTGTCCTTCGATCAAACTTCATTCCCCACAGTGCTCTACATCCCGAAAACAGTCGCAAAGCCCAGGAAAGAACGAGCATAACGCAAGTGCTACCTCCACGCATCGCTCTGTAGAGCTTTACGATCAGACCATTGTCGTGCCCCCTCGTGCCTCAGATGAGTACATACGCCCATCGTGCCCAAACGTGTCCCCGGCTACCTCATCAGAAGGCACCGAATCTTCCAGTTCCACATAAACGTCTCGACGTACAGCCACGCCTTTGCTCGAAGTAATGGGATCCCTATTCTTGCCGTCATGGTTGGCTGGATGCCCTGACCCGCTGACGCGGCCTGATCGGTGCGTTGATCCTGGCAGCTTTCTAGTTATATATGTCTTCATCTTGGCCCAGGAGCTTGAGCGGCTGAATTGGAGGATTATCTGATGCATAGCGGGCATGCAGGCCAAGATGAGTACACCGGTCGCCTCAGAAAGCGCCCAGTAAGTGAGCGGAATAAGCTCCCCTGCAGTCTTGGTTAGCAACACACTACAGCGCCGTACATCCTGCGCAGATGGCTCACATGTCACATCCTGTGCCGTCAGCTTCGACGCGACCACGCGACCAACGCTGCACACACAGGCCAAGAGTCCGCAACTGAGGAGGAGGTATATTGCCAATTTGACTTTGCCCTCTATCTGGAGTCCACGTATCACTAACAACGGAAATAGCGCGAAGATTAGGTCGACCACAGAATTGATACTAGATGCATGAGGATCAGCGCAGTCAGAGTGTTCACCTTGGGCATATGGCCGCGTACCACCCAAAGAAACGGTCGGCAATGGTGAACCGGCCCCGAGGGAAGCAGAAGCCACCGACGGTCGGATCCCACAATCTGCGAATGGGCACACATTGTAAGCCGGTCAGAAGTATGAGAGCGACCGCTTGAACGACATTAAGTGACAGCCCAAGATACACCACCCAAGCCCACTTTCGGACTCGCGACACCAGACGGAGAAGGAAGAGACCGATCGACATTCTGGCAAAAGCGAGAGCCGCGAAACCTGCAATGGTGACCATCGTGTTCAGTTTGAGCAGGATAACCAGGTCAGGAGGCGGAATGTAGTTGATATGTCGACCGTATCCGTAATTCAGCAGAAGCTGGGTGCCGACATAGAGGACTAGTGCAAATAACTGCGAGCGCTTTCAGTTAAAGCCGAGATGAGCTGGTGATCAAGCTCAGTACGCACGTATGACAGAGCGATGAATAGGTCATCCCATCCAGCAGCCTGCTTCCAGAACAAGCGAGTGTAAAGGCGGACTGCTACCACCACGGTTGCGATTCCACAACCCACCCACATGTATATGGCAAGCGCTGGATGGCCCCTGACCTCGTCAGCAGGCAGCGAAGTGCCATATGAAACAGTGGCCATGCTTTGTGATATTTCCAGCTGTAGTAGACTCAAAATCTGTGCTCGACCGCAAGTGAATGAATGGACACAATCTGGGCTGTGTCTTTAATGGGATAGCGAAGAGAATTGTGCTAACTTGGCCCAATAGAGGCACAGCATGATGTAATTGGTGTTAGTCAGAGTATCTCTAATATAGCAGACGCAAGTTTTAGAATGATCATCCGTCAAGACATTTGTGGACGGCAGAGCAAGGTGCTGAAAAATTAACAAGAAAATCATGTACATAGGTGGCACGTGCGGAAGACTTCCAGGAGAGGTGGGGTGATGATAGGCAGTGTAATACAGGGTAGAGATGCAGCATCGATAGTATCTAACCCTAGTAGTAATTTCGTATTGGGGAAACTGTGGATGCAGGTGAGATGCAGAGCCATAGAGACTAGATATACCTTTGCCTACTGCTCTAGCAGCAACCCTGCGGGTAGAGTTGAAGTACTTGAGTGTTTAGATCATAGAGGCCATTATATACTTCCAGAGCCTAACTCGCCCGAGAGTAACTATTCTAGTTAAGACGCAAGTTTTTTATAATTAGTAAGTTAATCTAGTCTATTTATAAATAAATTAATCTATTAATAAATAAACTAATTTATTTATTAATATATAATCTATTTATAAATAAATAGTTTATTTATAAATAGACTAAAATAATATCTTAATTATATAGAAATTTCTTATAGAATAAAAGAGTTTATTAATATTATTTATTAATATTATCTTATCTAGTTAATTAATAAATAAATTAAATTTCTTTATTAATTAGAATAATAATCTCTTAAAAGAAAAATTTAAAATAATTATGAAATTTAAGATTTTATAGATTTATATAAATTAATAAATTTATAAATATAATAATATAAATACTAGACTTTATAGAATTTAAATTATATAATTTATAAAATATATAAATTAATAATAATATAAATCTATTCTAATAACTAGTTTTTATATTATTAATAAAGATAATTAAATAAAATTAAATTAAGAAATTAATATAAAGATATCTTAAATCTAAAGATAATTAAATATATTTTAATATTATTATATATTTAAAATAAATATTTTTTATCTATTCTACTTAACAAATCTGAGCGTAGAAATTAAGAAATAGTATTAGAAGTCGGAGCCTGCTATTATAAGCGGCTGACTCCCGTATGTACAAGAGTATGGCTGCCGGTTGACTGATATTCTCCGCTTGTTCCGCCGTATGCAGTGAGTAATCACGTGACCTATACACTCAACACTAGGGTCTTAAGGAATCCAAGGGTCCGAGCGCCGCTGTGCCCTATCTAAGAGTCGTCCTCCCCACTCCTACCTTACTAACTGTCTTGGAAGCCTTACGTTTCTATTGAGCAGGAGTTGCTTCTTATCTTATATGACTTAGTGCCATCATGGGTACTGTGTGGTCGCAGATGCGCCCACCAGCTCCTCGATTCACAGAGCAGGATATACCATCGCTTGACGGTAAGGTCATCATCGTTACGGGCGGTAATGCGGGTGTCGGATTCGAGGTTGTCAAGATGCTATATCCTAAAGGTGGCTGCACTATCTACATTGCCAGCCGCTCGACGGACAAAATTACCGCAGCGATCGAGGAGATCAAGTCGATAGCTCCCGCGCCTCCGCAAAGCAAACCAACGCGGCTCAAAAGCCTCCGACTTGACCTGAACGATCTCACCACCATCTCCGAGAGCGCCAAACAATTTCTCGCCCAGGAATCGCGTCTCGACATTCTCTGGAACAACGCCGGCATCGCCCAGGCTCCACTTGGCAGCACAACCAAGCAAGGCTATGAAGCGCATATGGGCGTCAACTGTCTCGGCCCGTACTTGTTCACGAAACTCCTCACGCCTCTCATCATCAAGACTGCTCAATCTGCGCCCAAGAACAGCGTGCGTGTTATCTGGACCTCATCACAGATCATCGAAACCAACGGCCCACCGGGCGGCGTCTCGTTCGAAGAGCAGGAACCTGGCAAGCATCCCGCAGACAAGAACCGGACTTATGCGGCTTCGAAGGCCGGAAATTGGTTCCTTGCCTCAGAGCTCGACAAGCGCGTAGGCAATGATGGCGTCATGTCGATCACGCAGAATCCGGGCAACCTCTACACCAAGGCATGGGACCCTGTGCCTGGCTGGGTGAAATTCCTTCTATTGCCCTTCCTATATGAGCCGAAGATGGGCGCATACACCGAGCTCTGGGCAGGGTTGGCCCCGCAAATCACTTGTGATGATGGTGGAAGATATGTTATCCCCTGGGGTCGTTGGCACCCAGCGCCGAAGCTCGAGCTTCTCGACAGCATGAAGGCGAAGGAAGAGGGCGGTACAGGTCTGGCAGCAGAGTTCTGGGAATGGTGCGACGATCAGACAAAGCAGTATGCGTGATATATTCAAAGATTGCGATAGGAACAGAACATGGTGGGGTCCATGCAATGCTGGTACCAGTGCTGATACTGAATGCCTCGATTGTGTAGGCATGCTTGTTCTAGTCGAGGCGTTAACTTGGTCTATTTGTAAATCAACTGGTCGGCCTGATATATAGACCAGTCCATTTATGAATCGACTGGTCTATATATGAATGCCTAACATCTTCGTATATGGCGCGAAATTTGTGGATGTGATTGGATAAGACGTGTGATTAGTTATCTACAAAATAGTCAACTACCTCGCTATCACTGTCGTCCCCTAATAGACTCCCCCTGTCGCCCTCTAATAGACTCGCTATCGACCACTGATAGACGTCCCCGTCGCTCCTTATCATCGCCTAACAGACCTTACGGTCTCTCGCTAATAGGTATTACTGTCGGACAGGAGACCACATTTTCCTGTAGAAAAATTTTATGCAGTTGATTGACTCGCGATTTTAGTCCATTTATAAGTGGACTGGCAATTTGCGAACAGACGGTGTTTTTGTGATACGATTTACATATCGACTAAATTCACGCCTCAACTAGAACATGCTTAGCGCTTTGGTACTTCGCCAACTCAATAGAGCGCAGGCCATCAAATTGTCTCTCGTCTTATTCCCATATCACGCAACCGCAGATAGCACTGTCTCGGCTCATTCGTCGTACGAAGCTCTGAATCGTAGCTAGATAACGCCGACGGGCACTGTAGAAGCTCGAACCTCCAGCATAGCAAGGTTAGGAAAATTCGTAGCTCCATGTATACGGATCTCCTACCGAAACATGCTCGAGGTCCCAATCCAAAGGCTAGCTGTGGCCCTAGTTTGGGATCGAATCTCTGCTCGTCGCCATCATTCCCGCCTGGCACAAGCCAGCGCTCGGGCAGGAAATTAGATATGTTACTAGGGTCCCAAGCTTTGTTCTCAATACGACTGCTAGCGTTGATAAAGGTCTTCGCCTGTCCTCGTTGCTTGGGTGCCTGCCGTCGTGGTGGCTCTTTAACGTCGAAGGCAGGGCTCATCATGCTGGGTCCTCCAAGTAGGGCGAGCACAACGGTACCTTGCGGAACGCGGTACCCGAGGAGCTCCGTATCCACCGTCGCCTGTCGATCAACAAAAGGAGAAGTACAAGCACAGCGCAGCACCTCCTCCATAGTCGCATCAAGATACGGTATACGCGTGCCGATAATTTCTTGAATAGTAGGATCGCGGTTCTCTGCGTTTGCTTGCTGGAAAGAACTTTGAAGTGCATCTCGGAGTCTCCTCTGTGCGTCGGCGTGATCGGTCAGTAATTTGACAAGCCAGCATAAGGTTGTTGCAGTAGTTCCACTGCCCGCGAATATGATTCCAAAAAGCTGTCTGGTATTAGCCCCCTTGAAAATCTGTATTGTCGCCTCCTTGTGCTTACTTCATCAAAGATGACGCGAGAGAAATAATTAGGCGCACGTCCATCTCGATCTGCTAGCCTACTCTCCCCTAGTACTACTTGGTCTGTTGCAGACTTTATCCAGCTAGCGTCTTCTGGTGTGGCTTGCTTCATTCTAGTAACCGCATCTTGGACTTGCTGTGTGATGTACTGCTCTTTACACCTCGTCGCCTTCCTTATCCGCGGTTTGCGGTTGACGTACGCCCATTTGAGATACGGTATTGGTGATCCATGGATATCAACCACAGTCTCAGTGAGGTCTAGCATCGCCTGCAAAACATAACTCAACGGCTCTGGCAAGAGGTCAATTGGTTCATCCCGGCTCTCTGCCTGCTCATTCGTGTCGTCGTCTTCTTTGTCTTGCCGCGCATTCAGCACCTCAAGCATCGATCGGGTTGCATTGTGCTCACTCTCAGGCCCAAAAGCAAGGCCTATCATCGCATCCAACGCGGCATTTCTAATATCGGCGCCTGCAGACCAGGGACGACCGTTCGCAATACCACACTTGACGACCCAAGCATCCATGAGAACCACTATATTCTGGTAGATGACAGGGCCAGCGACATCCTTCAGGAATGATGGCTTCATCAGATCCTGTATCTGCTGCCGCTGCGCTCTCCATGCTGCATCTGTTTTCAGATGGATATGGTGGTCAGGCACTAAGCCCAACACCAAGTCTTTCAGCGCTGGGGATCGGTCAAACTCTGTAGACCGCATAAGCATCCTGCGTGCCTCGTTGAAGTCGGCGAGAAGCAGTGTAGGTGCGCCTAGTGGCTTGAGAAAAACTTGTGCTAAGGGCGCATTTAAGGATATCACTGTGTCGTTAAAGTACGTAATTAGCGTGTTGTGACCTCTCCCCAAGTATGAAGAGATTGCGGGCAGGTCCCCTAGAAGGCTCCGAGCTGCCGCCATATTGTGTGGGATGTCTGGGAGCGGTCTTGGTAGAGCGAGGCGATAGAGTAAATACAGAGTTATCATAAAGGCTGCGCCGAGTACCGCCCATAATTCCAGAGTTCTAGGCACCTCAGACATGTTAGACCTTTAAGAGAAAACTCCTTTAATCTTTAGAGTCGTGTAGGTAGGAGGAGGGAGAGGGTAGAATGTTTTCAAGACCTGTATAGGTCGTCGCTTAGGCTTCTAGTGGTTGGAGTTCTCATATCTCTTTTATCTACTGTCAACTCATAAGACAGTCGACAATGGAGTATGAAGTAAACGCAGGGGATCCTCTAACACGGAAATCAACTACCTTCTCATATCTGTCCTATCTCAACAGAAAAAAAGGCAATCGCGTAGCTGTATATCGTGATAAGTTTGACGGAGAAAATGTGGGAAGCTGCTTGAAAGTGTTGACGGAGATACCGCTTGAATTAGAGGAGCTTTTAGGTTGACACCGGCTACCGATATATTGAAACCCCTCCTATCGATATATCAACACTCTTATCTCTCTTCTAAACCTCGGATACAGCTAGCTTACCGAGGACGTCTAAAAATATTTACTCGTATCTTTATAAATATTATTATTATTTATTATTATTTATTATTATTTATTATTATTTATTATTATTTATTATTATTTATTATTATTTATTATTATTTATTAT
>NAPT01000375.1:0-28386 GCA_002927785.1 Cladonia uncialis
CCCCCACCCCCCCTTTCAAACCTCAGTCTCAATCCCCGGATCCCTCTCATGATGCGCAAACCTCTCCACCAAATGATCCTTCCCATGCTCCACCTTCGTCTTCAAATACTGTCCCGTCCTCGCCACCTTCCACTGCATCAACCCTCTATGCCTCCTATGCAACTGCTGTTCATTCTTCTTATAATCCTTAATCTGATCAACAACCGGTCCACCAGCCGGAGTGAGTTTCTTAACAAAACCATTAGCGGCTTGTTTGGGCCCGCTTTCTTCGTCGTCGTCGTCGTCGTCTGAGCTGTCGGAGTCGCTGGAGGAGGTGTCGTCGTCGCCGGCCATGGCGGTGCGGAGTTCGTGGCTGTCGTTGGCGGTGCTGAGGACTTCGAGGACGTCTTGGAGGTTGGGGCTTTTGCTTGCTAGTCTGTGGTGGTAGGCTCCGAGGCCGCGGTAGAACTTTAAGGGCACGTTGATGGTGCCGGCTTTTTCTCCGAGATCCTCGGAGGTGCAGTTTGACTGTGCGCGCTTTAGTTTGTTTGAGTCGCCTCTCCAGACGGGCAGAGTAAATGTTCGCTCTTCCTCGTCTGGCACGTCTTTTAGCCAGAGTACGGCGAAGGCAGGCGTTTTGTCAATGATTTGATTCTTGCGGAACTCCACTACAAGGCAGGAAGAATACCGCTTGCGGATTGCGATACGTACGGGCCGGTCACGTTTGCCTGTCCAGCGGCTTTCTCCTGCTGTGTCGGTATGGGAGGTATACATCTTGCCACGATTAACTGCGGAGTGGATCTTGAGCCTCATGCTACCGAGATCGGAGGCTATGTCTTTCGATGTGATGGGAGAGGTAATCTCTATTGTGCCGTAATCCCACCCCAGTAGTTCCTTAGGCATCTGAAGCTCAAGAGACCGGAAAACCATTGATATCCGGACCCTGCCGTAGCCGATGCCACCGACGAGTGGGTATGAATCCATCACCTGAGAGCGGTCTCTCAGGAGTTTGCCGAGAGGCAGGTATACAATGCCCATCAAGGCATCGTTTTCATGAACACGCGAGTCCCTAACAGAGACCATTGCTTCTGATGTACGCCAATCGCGGATAAGACGCTCTGTCCCTGCATTGAAGAACGGCGTGGAACTCTTGGGTTTAGTGCGAGTCCTGTATATCGTTAGGTGATTCACAATGATGGTGCAATAAGAAGAAGGTAAATCGCCCGATCCTGCTTCTGTCTCATCGCCCTCATCACCTTCGGCTTGTGTTTTATTGATCTTCTCGAATTCGAGACCAGTGATTTGGTGTATCTGTATTGAGAAGATACCAGTTGGATAGTTGTCTAGAGGCGGAGTAGAAGAAATCATTTCGTCTGGGAGACAATGTCAGCGATGAATGATAGAAGGGGTTTGTGGCGTCCTACCTGCTTTAGCTTTCAACAATTGAGCTTTCTGTTGGTCTGTTTCTGTCGATTCATCCCGGTCCTTAGCTTCACGAAGCATCTTCTGCGCCTCCTGAGATACTCTGTCCTTCAGATCCTGAAAATTTCTAACCTCCGGTTCAACCTTCTGTTTCTCTAGTTGTTCGGCTTGGATCTTCAGCTTGGGGTAATATCCCACGCTCCAATCCAAAGTCCCTGGCATCTTCTCATCACCTTCTAAAGCCTGAAAGCCGTCGGTGCGATGCCACATGTTACATTTCGATTTAGGATTATGCATCAGCTCTTTAAGATCAACCTCAATTCTTCCTAGGTCGTCATCGGCAGATGTGCGGTCAGAGTCCCACAGTTGCACGCGCAGACGCTCTTCAGCGTTCACTTCCTGTGGGCCTACTTGTATGAAAGCAGTCTCTTCCCATACGGGTTGCATATCTTCGGTTATAACCCTAGTAGACCAGACCGGCTTACCAAACTTAGCCCACCCCACTGCCACATAGCCATCGCTTGATCCCTCCTTGAGCGGGCCGAAACCAGGATCGCCCTCCTTGAAATCTATGCCTCTCTTAATGGTGACCATTAGAACGCCCCGTGTAGTAGTATCTTTCTTGAAGTCATCGCCGACTAACATGTCCTTCAGATCAAGGGTAAGGCTCTTTGGCGCAACATACTCTGCTAGAGCTGCGTCGACGGAACTTTGCACAAAGGACGAAATGATCGGAAAGTCCATGATATTGAGCCCTCTTTTGGTCAAAGGCACACACGAAAGCTCGACTTTCGGCTGACCAAGTAGCGTTAATGTGCACAAGGAGAAGAACGGCGGATCGGGGCAGAGCTGGAGGCGCATACGCATCGTCCCAACGACACCGCGAAGCTCTACCCAAACTGGAAAGCGTATCGCACCAGGTAAATAGAAAGCGAGGAAAATATGTGCATTCTTAGCCTTGGTTTTCAGACTTTTGCCGCTTTTTGACGCCCTATAAGAAAAGCCAACTTCAACGTTGACAAAGTCGCCCTCTTCAGCCTCCATGCCCTCAGCGATGTTCTGCTCTTCACCCTCTTCCTTCCCCTCATCTTGCTTGCTGTCATCACCATGCTCGCCTGCCCTGTGCTCCCCTTCGGCGTCGGACTTCTCGTCGTCATCAACCTCCCCTTGACCAGGAACCTTACGATCACTTTCCCTGTTTCCTTTCCCACTTTTGATCTTACCGTCTTGCGAAACATTCTTCGTAGCTGCCCCAGTTGGTAGCCACCTTATGCCTAGAATGCGAATAGCCTCACTACCCTGCCCAAGGTCTTCAACACTGACCATTCTAACAAGTCTGGGCAATGAAGCTTGCATCACATCCTCTAGAGTATCTGCTAGACTCGTGAACAGATCGGGATTTATGAGTGGCCAGATGGAGGAGACCACTGAATTTAGCCACTGGGTAGATTCAGCGATTGGGGAATCCGCCGTTTTACGTTCTTGTTCTCTGGCGGAAGTCCACACCTCATCTTCCCAGACGCCGTGGATTTTGTTTTCCATCCAGATCTGTAAAGCCCTGATTATAACCCCTGCTACGAGCGAGCTGAATGTGATGAGCACTAATAACGAGATAGGTACTTTTACCCACGTTCGAGGTTCATTGTGGGTATCATTGATGAACTGACTCCCTAAAAGAGAGAAAAGCACAACAGTAGCCACAGTACCCATACTGAGTATCAAAGCACGACCGTAAATGCCAGCTAGTTCCTCCTTAGCAGCGTCGAACGATGGCGGAGGAAATAGCTTCTCCATAGCGGTATGGTCCGCCTGTTGCTCCTTTGACTCCCCTTCGAGCTTGCTCTCAGTCTTCGATTTTGCACTGCCACCTGTCGCCCTCCGGGGTAATGCGCCAGCCTTTGGTTCGTTCTCAGGGACCTCCTTCAATTCCTTGTCGGTGCTGTCGTGAATCATGATCCGGAGATGTGTGACAGGATCCGTCACTTCTCGGGCAGCATGGTCTCTTTTCAAGTGTTTCATCTTCTTTCGCTTCTGCTTTGGGTCCAAGGTATTGTCAATGGCCTCTGAAGTGTCCTCAAGGATTGAGGACTTCCCCTTTGCTTTCGCCTGATCAGCTCCATCTTGGCCGCTGTCTTCCTCTGACAGGTTAGATCCATGTTGAGGTCCCTCTCCATCTTGCCCTTGGTGATCATTACCAGGCTTGATGTTCTGACTGCCAGGATACTCAATATTGCGGTTTTGACTCCCGTATGGCCGCTCTTCATCTACTCTCGAATCCTTCACTGAACCATCAAGGTGAAGATGTCTCTTGGCCGCACCTAAGATGCCTTCCTTCTCTTCATCTTTTGGAGCTTCCTCAGCTACTTTCTCCGGTACTGTAGCCTTTGAGATCGCTTGCCGCTCCCCTTGGCGCTCGCGATACTCTTGGATGTTAGGCACTTTATGGTTGTGGGTGTACGGTGCAGTGTAGTTTCGTTTCGATGCATTTTCGTCGAAATTGTCATGGCTAGCCATGCTGGACACTCTGGAAAGTCAGTCGGCCAATGACCATTCAATTGGTAGTCAATGTGCTTTCAAGGAAGTCATGGAAAGCAGACAGAAGGACAACGTGGATGCAGTGGTCGCGACAATGGACTTTTAATGTATTGCTATAGTTACATGAGTCAACTATGACGCGCGAGCATTTCTTGTACAGAATGTTCGCCATCTTCAACACGTAATTGTGAAACCTGATGGGGGCAAGAGCTGCCAAGGACGAGCAATCAAGGTCAACGCTCGGGAAAGCTATGATAGTATAGAGTATCCCTGCAGCAGATCATCTGTGGAGGGGAGACCTACGGGGCGAAGGGACAAAGACACCGTCATTGATCGCCGCATACTCACTGATGCTGAGATTGTATGGAGGCCATCATGGAAAAAGATTTGCTCTCGCAGACTGTTGAGCGCTAGCAATGGAACTTCCATAGAAGAAAACCTTGACTAGACTGGTATCTCCCATCTCCGGCTTACACTCAGAGAAGCACCATGCCAGTAAAGATCGAGGAGCAAAGCCATTATGAGGTCCTATCTCTACCTGCTACACAATCTCTACGCAACCAGCTCAATGAGCAAGACATCAAACTCGCCTACCGCCGCGCCCTCCTCCTCCACCATCCCGACAAATCCACACCTCTCCCAACCTCTCATCCTACACCCACGAAGCCCACTGTAGACCAAATCACACTAGCCTACAAGACCCTCATTTCCCCCACATTGCGCACAAATTACGACCGCACGCAAGCCCTAAAGGCCCCAACAGCGACCTTCAATCCCCAAACATCCCATCCAGGCCTCGAAACCATCGACCTCGACGACCTACTCCACGATGACCAACAAACCCTCTGGTATCGCAGCTGTCGCTGCGGAAAAGAAAGAGCCTACACCATCACGGAAGAAGAACTTGAGATGAATACCGAGGAAGGAGAAATAATCACGGGATGTCAGGGATGCAGTCTCTGGCTGCGTGTGACATTTGCTGTGGCTGAGGACGGTTAAAACGGACCACTATTCCACGTCTACTTGAGATACCAGGATAATCATCTGCCATACTTGTGGGCGCCAAACGGTCAGAGACTATGGCCATGCACTTCACGCTGAAAAGCGGTAGCAAGAGGCTGAACCCACCCAAGCTTCAGCACCTCTTTCTAGACATCAGCAACTGAAACAGCCACCTACAAAAAACTACCCAGACTGTATGCTTAGCTATAGCAGCTCTGGATTCTTCCAGGAATTTCCTCTGGGATGGTAGTGGAGGGGTGGGTCTGCAGAATCGGTCAGGTCTTAGCGCGCGCCAAATCTGGAAGAAAAGTTTTGTTCGGACATCATTGAGATACAGATGCGGGTCTGACACGAGGCCGGCGTATCGATATGGGTAGTGCGGGGTAAGGTGTAGGTGTGGGTGGGGTGGAAAAGGATTGGCTTGAGGGGTGGAGAGGAGTGTGATGGGGATTATCTGAGGTACATGGTGACTGAGTTTGAGGGCTATGCTCCGCAGAAACTGTTTAGATTTTCCATTGCTGTATATAGGCTTTACCAACACGAGGGTAAGTCCTGACATAGGAATGTGGAGCTCGTGTTCGAGTCAGATTGCCGATGTCGGAATCTTTGGAGGAAGCGCAGGTCACTGGACTATGATATTATTGAAAGACTACGATTACGTACGGCAGGGCCCGAGGAATTGATTTCACCATGTAAACAATAGTGGATTCGAACAATTGATGTTATATTCATCCAATGATGTTCGCTATGTCGAGCAAGGTGACCGGCACGGAGCATGCAACATGCATAGAAAAATAAAGTGATAGAATGAACAGTAGAGAATGCTAAACCGTCCGAGTTCCAAATAAAATTACAGAGAAAGGTAAAGAAAAGCAACGTCCTCCGAACACCGTTGGGCGGCCACGAGCAAGCCCCCGCCTCTTAAACCGCTAAAGCTCGTGCAAACGCCTCTCTGGAAGAGATCTCCTTTATGAGTACAGCAACACTTTTGGCAAGTAGAGCCATATCTGCGTCACGCCGGTGGCGGACCGTCCGTTGCATCGTAATGTCGTAGTAAATATGGTACAGAGTAACAAGCATCTATTCTTCTCTCTTCCTCTTCTTCATTGCTTTGCCGTTTTCGATTGATGGTGCTGGGCTTGTGCTGTCCCTATGAGAGCTTCCACTTGATGATGAGCTACTGGATGCGTTGGCGGCTGCAGCTTGAGCAGCCTCAAACAGGACAGCGCCTAGAGCACCTGCATCTGCATGGTCGATGGGGCTGCCAGTCTCGGTTGGTGGCAACTCGCCATCCTCAAGAACTCCCATCACAATGGCACCGCTTCCATGGGTACGAGCGTGTTGCGAGAGGTTGTCGCTACGGGAGAACTTTTTGCCACATTCATTACACTCGAATGGCTTGTCGTGAGTGTGGAGAGAGCGGTAGTGACGCTTGAGATGCTCCTGGCGGCGGAAGCGGCGTGAGCAAAGGGTGCAGACAAAGGTCTTAGAAGGATCATCGGTGAGAGACTGCTTGCGGCCACGACGAGCGACAGGCTGCACGGAAGTAGCAGTTGTGTCCGTGCTTGATGTAACGGCGTTGCCCTCAGAGGGAGCAGCGGTGCTATCCCGGGTCGACGACGCCTCCTGAGCATTGGCGTCTTGCTCGGCTGTTGAGTCATTGGCATGCGAGTGTTCCTCGTGCTTCACGCTAGGTTCAGAGTCCGACATGATGGCATTTTTCTTGGCAGACTTCTTTGGTAGCGTGCGTTTTTTGGTGGCTTTCATCTTGATCGATGAGTCTTCCGAAGCACGGCGAGACTCTGGGGGCGTTAGTAGACCAGCTGACGCAAATTGGTCAGCGTTCTCGAAATCTTCAAAGCTGTCCTCGCTTAGAAACTCTTCTTCATCAAATGAGATGAGGTCAAGTCGTTGTCTCTTGTTACCGAGGTAGACAGTGTTTGCCGATGGTGAGAACCTGGCTAGATCGGTAGTAAACTCGTTCTCAGAGTCGAGATCGGAGAAGGTGTCGAAACTTGGCAGACCACCGAGTGTGGAGGCCGATAGAGACTCAAATGGTTTGTTGAAATGTGACTCGTGTTTAATCAGGCTGAGATCACCTCCGAGTATCAATTTGTGTTCTTCGTCATCCCCTGAACATAGGGTGGGCAACGTTGGAAAGTCAACCGCGGACGCGATATTATTCGTATTGCGAGTATCGACTAGCAGATTGCGAGGATCGCAGAAATCAAAGTCGGTGTCAGATATGACGGAGTGCGGGACTGGCGAAGGTGAAGGGGAAAGGGATGGGCAGGAGTTAATGGAAAGGAGGTCGGAGGCTTGGCTTCCCATTAGCGAAGGCGGGTGAATAAATACTACGGACACCACAAATTAGCCACACGACCCTCCAATGTTGAAACCGATTTACTCCAACGCAGACACTCGTCGATTGATCCGTTCTAAGAATCATTTCTAACAAGGAATAATCATTCTTCAGTGATGTGATGGAGAACGTACCAGGTGTCAGTGGTGGTGAACAGCATCTAGTCCAATCCCCGCCCGCGAGGATTTCGCTTTGCACATCGCCTTCGCATCCTTCTTTCACACCTTCGATATTGTCGAGACCCATGTAGCCTCCTGTCAGAGGAGTAGGCAATATATCACAGGTTGAGGGTGGGCTGCTAGCCGAGCTTCCAGAAGTCGAAAGAGGTGGTGTGGAGGGATAAACGTAGACATCCGGAGGGCTGCACTCGGTGTCAATTGAAAGCTGCTGGGACCCTGGGTACTGGCAGAGAAAGGAGGGCTTCTGTTGCGAAGGACGAGGTGAATTCATGGAGAGTATCGACTTCTGAGGGCCATAGACGTGTGGGCCGGTGGAGGGCAGCTGAGCGTATAGCATGGAATGTTGGCTGTGCATCATTGGCTCCTGATAATATACTTGCTGTTGAAAATGGTGCATTGGTAAACTTTCTTGCGCTGCGTGTGGATGCTGAGAGAAGTGGCCATGAAACCTGTTTTCCGAGCTTGATTCCGGGTTGTAGTAGAAGAATGGTGATTGACCCATATTCTGGGTATGTATTGATTGTGAAGAAGCCATAGCCAGTGTTTATATATTAGGCCAGCTGCAGACAAATGGACATTAGTGTGGTTCAGTTGCCTTTCAATACTCCAGGTTGCCATACCTCTTTTTCTTTATATGTTGCTCGATATATCCAACGGGCTCGTGTTCTTTGGGTTACGTTCGCACGTTAAAAGCTAAATACGTTTATTGTATAATGTAGTGTCTGAAGGAGTGACCGGACAACAGAGCTGGACTATCCAAACGTCTGTCTACTAGGTTTATTGATGGGGAGTTATTGAATGGTTGGTTGTGTGGCAGAAGTGCCAAATGAG
Source organism: Cladonia uncialis (assembly GCA_002927785.1). Taxonomy (NCBI): domain Eukaryota; kingdom Fungi; phylum Ascomycota; class Lecanoromycetes; order Lecanorales; family Cladoniaceae; genus Cladonia; species Cladonia uncialis. The sequence goes on from NAPT01000375.1 coordinate 8,311, forward strand.
TGACAGTGAGAAGATTGAAATTGGGCGAGTAAAGAAAGAGCCCTAAGTCAACGATCTCGAAAGATAAATTACAAAGAAGAGGTTAGTAAAAGGAAAAGAGGTGAACTGTCGAGCTGACGAGGGGATAGATCTAGTTGATAGAGACAGTAGGAAAAAAGAATGTGGAGGGCAGAGGGCGGGTAAAGTAAAGTAACGCTGACCTTTCGGTGCACCGAATGCCTGTTCTCCACTTAGGCGAAGAAGTGCACCAAAGTCCACCAAAATGGAGCAGCAGACCTAAAATCCCTAGGGACGCATCTGGATTAGAGCATAGACGGATCAATCGTATGGGGGACTCGGGAGGATGTGATGGCGCAGTCCGCACCAGCATCCCAGCATCTCCTGAGAGCCAGCCATGCCACCCATGTCGAGTCTACTCCGGTCGCATGCGTTAGTGCAATGTGCCCAAAAAGCAATCCCAGCATCTCACTTGCTCAAGTTCCAGTGCCGCTTTGAATGCAACAGCAAAAGCTACCAGTAGTCTCTCACTCCTTGCTAAGACGTGTTAGTGCCCACCCACACCCCTCACACCCCTCGAGGGCTGACTACAGCAGCGAATGCGCTTTACGAAAGATCATTAAGCGTGCGACTAACTACGCAGGACTACGCAGCGGCGAAGGCTGACGAATGAAACTGGTCCCCTCCCGAATAAATTGTGCTTTGTGCAAAGTCCAAGTCTGGAATTCTGGGGCAATTGCGACCGACACCCAGACCCAAGCGCCCACGAGCCAATAACCAATAGCCAATATCCTACAGCCAATGATTGCTTTCTTCACGCTTCACCAGACTCTTCCCTGGTACGAGTCCCGACGATAAAAGTCATTGCATTGGATCATAGGACATTATTTCAGGTGGTTGCAGCTCAGAGGCGCAGAGCAACCAACGAACAGAGAGGCAAACCTCAGGCAAGGGATCAGCACACGAAACCTACGGGGGGCTCAGCAGTTCCTGCTGCACGCAACCGTCTCACATGAGTCACTTCCGAACGAACACAGCTCGAAAACTTATTAATACTGTCCTGATTACTATAGATCACGATTGGCACAGCTCTGAGGGTGAAAAAGTTGACCCTACGCATGCTCCCGAGGATGTTTTACAATGTAGTTCTAATGTGGCACAAGAATCAGCTTACAAAGTCCGCATTTGTCCTCCAAACGGCTGTCACGCGGTATCGATTGCGGCCAGCTATCGATAGGTGATACCATGGTACTTCTAGACACGAGGACTGTACTCTATGGCTGGATTGGCCTGCTGAGCGGCCTTAAACTTTCTACATTGTGCAGACTGCAAGAGGAAGCCAGAGCCTCGAATTGGATGACGCATAACCGCCATGACCTCAATAGATTTCCCAGTAATCCAGAACTGGCGATACGCTGCAAGGTACCGCTCTAGTGGGCCCATGATGAGCGTCACCACTTTTCTTCCTACCGCATGGCCCGTATCGATATGCGTAGTAATTCACAACAAACATTCTGACCCGCTCTTCAAATCTGGATCGTCTGAAATTTGCACCCGTGCGGTGCGGGGTCAGCAAGATGCGCATCAAGAGCATTGGTGCGGCGCGTATACCGTCTGACCAGAGATGTGTCAAGGCCTTTAACATGACATTTCACACCACTGGGCCTTGAATCAGCTTTAATCAGCTTGCTTCACAGTTCTTCATGCCGGCGTGGTACGTTACAGTTGCGTTCAGTCATGATGAGGCCATCCAATACACTTAATTGGGGCTGCGGCGCTAGATCCGGGATATGCTGCCTCGTTCAGGCTTTGCGTGCACTCTGACGATCAGCACACCATCAGGCGAAATACCCGCCATATTCAGCGCGGCGTAGCTCGGAGACTATCAGGGAAGGGACTTATGCGCTGAAGAGCCAGCTTGCACAAATTGTGCTTCGACACTCGTAAAGCTTCGACTAAAAATAGTAAGGCAAGTTAGCCAGGGTATTGCGTGGCAAGAGATCCATGATCAAAGAGGTAAGGCGGCTATCGCTGCTCTATGAGCAAGTTACTCCCAGTTTTTATTGCCGTTGGTTCCGTCACGCTGCATTAGCAGCGACTGTATGCCACGTTTATTGGCCTTGTCTCGCAGGGTCCATCCCATGCGCCACCCCTGCTAAGATAGAAGAACGCCAATCGGTGCACGCAGGGAACATCCATAAGCTAATGCAGGTACGGCGCAGGTACGGCCAGTTGGAAAACGTAAAATGTAAAAATGTTCACTGGCCTGGCCTCGGGCTGCGCGATAATTCCTTTGCGTCACAAGGAGGACACCGATAAGAGACCTGCTCTGAATGGTATCCAACTCCGTGCCTGATCGAGCCTCCCTGCCTCGTGGTGGTCCACATACAAAGTCGTTGTCAATATCCCTCATTCACATAGATCTTGAACCTAGACCGGCAGATGATGACAACTAGCAGAGTAGTGACAAAGTTTTAGGGCTGCTAACTTTTTGCAGCACACAGAGAGTGTCTCTATCATAGTACACCGCTCCATTTTGTGTTCAACTAAACCTTCATCTTCAAAGGTTGACGGCCCGGGATAGACACTTCCAGCGGCCACCGGACTGAAGTGTTCCCACGCAAATTCGCCGGATTTGTCGAAACAACCTGCTAAACTTTCTTCAAAGGCTTGCCCTAGTACGATAGCAACGATGGCCAGCGCAGCCTGGATAAGATTGGCAGATAACCATACCCAACAAGGCATTCTCAGTGGACCCGTCAACACCCCTTGCGGTTGGTGCGAGACCGGGTCGATTGCTAACTAGGCTTGAAGATCTGAAAAAGGCTCGACGGAAAATTATTCCCCCAACCTTGATCGAGGGTGATCCTCAAACGTTGATTTCATCCTGCATATTGAAGCGAACAGGCCGGTAGAGTGCTAGAGATATCGTTGCCGGCATTGGATATGCTCCCTCGGTTCAAGTGTGATGACCCCACTTTACCTTTTGACCGCTATACCGAGTGTTTGGACTTCTCCACATTCCTCCACGTGGAAAATGACAGGAGCATGTGTCTGATCGCAGTCATCGAAGCGTCCAATGCTTAGCTTGGACGAGCCCAGAAAGCTGGAGTCAAGTCCCTGAACCATCGAATACCATCCTCCCGTGGCTTGGCGACGTGTTGACTCACTGTTTCAAGTCATGTATACTGTACGTGCGAAATGGGTAACGAATATCTAAAGTCCAAATCTGGTCAAAAGCAAGGTGAAATGGTGATCTACGGGGTACGCGATGAAGACGTGTTCAACAGCTGGATTTGGAGGGCAAGTTGGGGGCTATCTTTAGAGCTGTCACTACATTATCACTATCGATAAAGACACAGAAGCACCAATGGAACAAGCTAGAAATGGAGGGAAATTTGATTGTGAGAGCAAAGAGTTAGCAACTCAATAGGCGTACCTTCAACCGGGGTAGAAAGACGACGAGCAAGACCCATCGATTAGCTAAGAGCAAAACGCAAAAATGCAAAGGCCATCTCCACCTCCAGCATGTGATAACGAGGAAGGGGAGTGCATATCCAAATGTTAACTAATGAATAACAAAAGTTCAAGGGTCTGATACGGTGATACCGGCTCCCCGGGATGCAGCCGGTGGCTTTTTTGAGGCTTCCCTTAACCCTCAATTATCGCAAGCCACCACAGGCCCAGAACTTTCACCAGTAGAGGGGACCTGACCGTCATCGGAGACCCTCTCGCCTGCCCAGCCAGGAACGTTTACCGCTGTATTTCGAAACTGCAGGAGACACCAAAAATAATAAAAATTATGATTTGTTTCAAAACTTGAGTGCACAATGCCATCATCATGCGTTTTCCCTCATCAGTGATCGCTCAGGGCCCCCACCCCTGCCTCCCATCATACCTTATGTACCTCCCCGAAAAGTAAACCCTCTAACCGACCTCTTGTGCGGCCACCTACCAGACCCAGACCAGACCGAATAACGCAATCCAGGTCGCCCGCCTATGAAACCCGCTAGAATGTGCCGCGGGCGGGATGAACAATTGGTGATGGGCATGGGAATGGGAATTTGGGGGGTTTGGGTTGGGCACTAACTGACTACTAAGAATTGGGGAGAGTTTCTGGTTGGGTAGGTGGGTTGTGTGTACCTGGCGATCGTTTTTCTTGGGGTCATTGACGATCCCTTGTGCTAAATCCTTGGGCCCGGGGGTGTTGGAGGGTTAAAAGCGCGCGATACACGTGGGTTGGATTGGGGATTGATGATGGTGCTAAGGGTTTGGTTAGGTGCAGTAGTTGGGTGTAGTTTATACTGGGTGGTTTTTTCTTTTTGGGAGGCTAAGGTGGTGCTGGGAAGGGGAGAGGTTCGTGATGGAGGGGTGGTGTCGTTGCGTCAATGTGGGAGGAACTAGAGGGGAAACGGCTTTTGAATGTTTGGAGGTGATCTGTTGATCCTGCGATGATTATGGTTGTTCTTGCGAGCCGACAAAGCGGTTTGCGCCTTGGGTGGGCTCGAGCAGATATATGGCACAGGTTTCCCATGATTATTCTACATCTACAACGGGCCCACCACCGGAAGACATACAGTCCATTTGCTTCTTCTGATGAGCCTGTGCTTACGAGGTGCCAATATGTAAATCATGTGAATAGGAAATGCTCAGGAGAGAATGAGTTCTTGCTCTAGCCCTAATCCCCGTTATCAGGCCCCCGAGTGGGATGATAATCCTAGCATTCGATCCGATAACCCATGGATCATGGCGTTTGATGGACGCTGGGGCTGAGGCCCACCGCTTTGGTCTCTCCTGCATGTGATTGTGGAGTACACCATATGAGATAGGCAGGTAGTTATGACTGTGCGGACCATAAACGGCCCAAGCTGCATCTTCCATGGGCCAACGACCGTGGGCGATGGATGTTTCATATCCCACTCCGTCGATAAGATAGCATGAAACTTACACACAAGGCTTTGTGGCTCTCTTCCAAGCTTTCCCTTATGCGTGGTTCGGCGTGAGGCCCTCCAGCAGTAGCCATTCGCTTGCGAATAGTTCATTCTCTGTAGCTTCTTCGTTAGCTACTACAGGCACGCATGTTTTCAGCTCCTTCAGCTAGCCCTGAAGCATCAGCTTTGTGGGGTTTCCCTACTTCTTCCCCTTTGTGCTATCCCGAGACATGCTCTCTGAGGCTGTGACTGAGAATCGAGTGAAAGCGGGTCGAGAATGAATTCCATCAAAGCATGCAGGATTCATGAACGAGACAGTGGGTTCTGCTTTCTTGATTTTCCAATATGCATGGTATTGACCAGCTTGCAGGGTACACCTTGCGAAATACAGCACGATGGTAATTCTGCAGGATCGATGCTGCATCCTGCGGGTCATGCAGCGGGGTGGATCCGAAGAATCCACCGGCATGATCCATTACCTTGGATGCTCTCCAGTTCTGAGAGGTGGATTTGGTAGGGAATCTCTGCATAAGAGATTCTGCACCGGGTGTCCGCATAGATTTGCTCATTCTCGATATTGTCACCACTGTATCCAGCCGCTCCTGCACCGCAAAGGGAAGGTTTGGGTAGATGATTGTGCCGGGTGCTGCATGCAAGGAGAATGGGAAAAAGATAGAAGTGAAACATCGTACAGCAGCATACGAGATTGTAGATGATGTTTTCCACAGAGATTTGCTCGATATAGAAGGTAGAAGAAATTGATTGAACGCTTGTTGAGAACGAGAGAAATTTTGTGCTTGTATTCTGTCGGAGAAGCCACAAGTCCTGCTCACGATGTTTTGCATCCGAGACATCGTCCGGAATCAAGCCATCCCTCCGTTCCTTGGGAATGCATAAGACGTCGTTCTCGAAAAGGAGTAAGGAAAAGGATTGGATATGACGAACAAGTTCTAAGACGGAGTCGATGACTTTGGCACCGTCGCTTTGGAGATCGATCATATCTAGGCTTCAGAACTTGTCATATTAAGATCATCCGCTCAATGAGCGAGTCATCCTCTTCCTATTATCGATTGATACATTGTACCGTTCATCACAAGCCATATCAAGTTGAAGTCTTACCACCTGGAAGCGAGAAAAGGTTGCCCACGGATGAGCCCCTAGCTCAGCCCTACGCACCGAGTACTTCGACGGAGATCTTCTCTGCATTCTTGAGTTTTTTTTCTTCGTGCGGCGGCATGACTACTAACCCGTGTTGCCTGGACGTCCTGCTCAGTGATGTATTCAAGCGTCAGTCATGCCACAGAGAAATGAAATTGCACGTCGGTTGCCAGCCAAACGTGGTTCTTCCCACTGAATCATGTTCAATGTCGTGGGAGAGCTGGTGGCGAGAATCGAACACACCTACGTGGACTTGAGCGTTAAACAATGACGGTTCGAATAGAATCGCCGTTGGCTATTTTATGATAAGCTTGGATGCTTCGAGGGCCGAGGAGAAGCATCTGCTACATCTCGAACAGAGGGTCTTGGTACCTCAGGAAGCCAGGTTCTTGGGCAACCGTCAGGACATATCTACAATCTTGTGCATGCATTGTACCCTGAACGCCGTGTAGATGCCTCATATCACGTCCATATCATCATCAGTCATGATCTCCGACCTTCTCGAGCTTTCCTAGATCCCTCTTCTCTCCAGACTCGCCCACAATCCTCAGCCTATCCACTCTAACCTTCTCTCCATCTCCCTCACCATCTACCACAAATATCACCAGTGACGTGACGTTCTGGAACTTGACAAAGCGTAGCTCCACCTTTGCGGTTCCGGTCTTCTCATCCCAGTCGCGAGGAGTCAGTGTGGTTGCTTGTGTAGCCGGTAAATCCTCTGCCTCATCAAACCCAAGTACATGTGCTCGATTTGAGTATATTTGTATTGTCTTTGGCCGCATAGGAACGCTTTCGCCTTCTTTCGGTGGTAGAGATGTGATATGGAGCGTATGCACCTTCAATGTCGACATGAACGGGACATAGAGCATTAGCTGCTCATCTGTGTCACTCTCCACCCAGTCCTTCTTTTCCGCTTCACCACTAGCAGATCCTTTGCTTTTGCCCTTTCCGGTGTCTAACGCAGACGGTCTGGTACCTAGGAACAGTGTTCTAGCATCGCCATACTCACTGGCCGAATTCAAGAGGTCCAGACCCCGTACATCCACCTGGTCCGTCACGTCGCTGTAGCCTTTGGGTAGATTCACAGCCGTCCAATCCCCAAAGCCGTTCGCGCCATCTGAGTCCGCTTCTGCTGAAAGCTTTTTCACTACAGCCTGAAGTTTCCTCGGGTCGGCTCCTCTGATGCTCTCAACGATCTCACTGTTTTTGAATATTATAAAGGTGGGTAAACTATACGAAAGCCTCAAATCAGTCACAGTACGCTCATACAGCTGGCTGAAAACGTCGGGTCTACAGCATAGCCGTAGCAACTCCCTGCTCAGGATACTTCCCACCTGCCAGGCTGAAGTGGCATATGTTGACGACCAGACGTTGAAGCTAGCTCTTTGTTGACACTTACGCTGTGACACCGTATGTTTGGGCGACCTCTTTTTGCTTGTCTGTATCGACCTTGGCGAATGTGATCTTGCTTGGTCGTGACAGCTGTGCTGAGAGCTGTTCATAGATAGGAGCGATCTGCTTGCATGGCCCGCACCAATCCGCATAGACTGTAAGGTATCAGATCAGCCAATTAAACGTAGAAACCAATCGACGTGGCAAGGAGAAGCACGTAAGGGGGGCATGTGTAAGATCTTGAGACATACAGTCTGTGACAACAATCTTGGAGGACTGGAGTAAGCTAGTGAATTGGCTCGGCGAGCCTATATGCACTGTCTTTGACATGATGAATTTGAGTATGAAGTTGCTCGGTTTCTGACAAAGGCGACATTGCCTTGACGAGCGTCTACAATGCCCGGGCTTGGCGCTCGGACATAAAATCGCAGCTAATGGATGAGGATTTATGTAATCTTACAACAGCTTGCTCTTGTAATGAGAACAATACCGGGGCGTCTTCTTCTGGCAAAGTGCGGTATTCATACAGTAGACGGGCTGACCGTTGCAGACTGCTCTCTTCCTTCAACAATAGCCATGTCAGTGATGCTAAGGCTTCTTCAGACCTGGGCTCGATCATCTATGCTGGCTATGTGAATCAGCTGATACTTTTACTGGCCTGCTCTCGCCTTCACTTAGAATATCTCTAGACCTCGACAAGCAGCAGCAGTACCTTAGGCTATTCTGCCTCGCGACGGATGCTCAGTTAAGGGAGGGAGGGACTTCGCTCACTTGGGGCTGGAATAATGATCTAGAATCATGTTTCATTTGACGGAGTTTAAAGGAAGCTCGACTTATGGAGCATAAACCGTGGCGAATGCTGCTTTCTTCTCCTGCACTAAACCTTTGCTTCTGGCAATTTTGCATAAAGTTATCCCAGACCCCGCCATAGATTGATGTTTTCGACATCACGCATATTTGAAAACATGGCTATCAATTCGCCGTCGCTCAATGTCGTCGGCTTAATATCTGGCGGAAAGGATTCCTTCTATTCCTTATTGCACTGCATCGCCAACCAGCACCGGGTAGTAGCACTTGCAAACCTTTATCCTGCAGGAGCAATATCTCCGTCTGTTGCCACAGAGGATCCAAATAGCTACATGTATCAGACCGCAGGACATAGTATAATACCTCTCTACGCCGAAGCTCTCAGGCTTCCACTGTATCGTCAAGAGATCTGTGGGATAGCTGCGAATTCATCAAGAGACTATCATCCTGGATCAAATATGGACAAGTCAATTGATGAAACAGAGAGCCTATTGCCTCTTCTTAGAAAAGTTATAGTTGCCCACCCCATGGTGAATGCAGTCTGTTCGGGCGCCATCCTTTCCACCTACCAACGTACTAGGATTGAGTCCGCGGCTCGACGTCTCGATTTGGTTCCTTTGAGTTATCTGTGGCAGTACCCCTCTCTCCCACCCAGTTCGCCTGGCGGATTGCTCGACGATATGGCAGCTGTTGGCTTTGATGTGCGTATTGTCAAAGTCGCTTCCGGTGGCCTCGACGAAGGCTTACTATGGTCCAATCTAATGGACCCAAGTGTGAGAAGGAAGGTCGAGAGGAGTATAGGTAGATTTGGGGGCAGCGTTCTGGGCGAGGGAGGAGAGTATGAAACGCTTGTAGTTGATGGACCTCCTGCAATCTGGAAAGGCAGAATCGAGGTGCAAGATCATGAATGGTGTATAGGCAGAGGTGGAGGTGGAGAAGCATGGATGGGATTTAGACACGGGGCAGGGAAGGTTGACAAGAAACTGGACTTCGAATCGACGGAGGACGGAGATTGGAAGATGTCGATCCGTCCCATTAAATTGTGGGATAAGCAGTTCAAGTTCTTGATTGCGGAACCCAGGCCACCCTTTGACCGAAATAAGGAAGGGACTAATGGCGAGCAGCTATCAGATGTACGCAATGTCTTTGAGCCAAGGGCTGTCATCCTCAGCAATGGCTCAAAGCTCATACTTGCAAATATCACTGCAGTCGGGAGTGGATATAGTGCAAACAAGCAAATGATGGGCATCAAGTCGAAACTTCTTGACATTCTTAGGGACTATGCTCCTTGTACCGCCGATGACATCGTCTTCACAACCATATTACTGCGTTCTATGACGGACTTTGGTACCGTTAATAGTGTTTATGAGCAGCTGTTCACTCTGCCGAATCCGCCAGCACGGGTGACGATAGCCTGTGGGGACGCTTTGCCCGAGGGGGTGAGTTTGATGGTATCATTTATCCTTGAATTCGGGCCTAAAACAGCTCGGGATGGCTTACATGTACAGTCGAGGTCATACTGGGCACCAGCAAACATTGGACCCTACTCACAAGCGATAAAAATGCCTTTATTGAAAGCAAATGGCTTGTCTCTAGTCTATGTTGCGGGACAGATACCATTAGTGCCAGCTTCAATGGAAGTGTTCCAACCAGGACCCTTCGATGAGAGAGAATATAGCGCGCCATCTCATGAGAGAAATTTCCTGGAAAGAACATGTCTTGCATTGCAACACTTGTGGAGAATCGGAAGAGCCATGAAGGTCGGCTGGTGGACCGGAGGTGTGGCTTTCATTACCGGTAAAGATGATGTGCAGATGAAAGCGGAAATCGCATGGGAAGTATGGAAAAGAATACATGAGCGTGAGCTTTGGGAAGAAGACGAAGAGCTTGAGGATGGCTTTGATGTCTGGGATCGTGTTCATGGTGGCATGGGAAGTCTTGTGAAGCATATGGCAGGAACACAGCCACTACCTGACTTTACAAGGCTTTCACATCCTGCTTCAGGTGATATCCCAGGATTTCTAGCGATCGAAGTAGACGAGTTACCGCGTGGTTGTGATATTGAATGGCAAAGTCTGGGACTTGAGTATGATGACTCTGTGGCATCAACAGTTGCCAACCCGGTCTCCTTCATCGAAGTAGAAACCGAGCAGGAGCTCCGAACGAAGCTGCTTGAGATATTTGGAGGCTCAAAATCCATTTTAATGGCTGAAGCAACGGTGTATGCCACCAATGCGGCGTTAATTACCGACTTGGACGTCCAGATAGTTCCGTCTAGGCGTGTCTGGGGACGCAAAGGACTGCAGCTGGCTGGAGCTGTTGTCCTCAGCCACAACTTAGAATAATGCTATTAAAGATCAGAACACTTTGCATTTAGACGAGTATTGCCCTTTTTTTTCTGGCCAGCTGATTCAGCAATTGAGACGCGAAAATATGAGTTGATGCTCACTCAATTGGCCTGTATGAAATTCACTCAGGCTTAGCGCGCTTTTCGGAGTATCATACAATCCGCGGCTACGTACGCAACACCTTACCAGGGTACTCAACGGCTAGGCAGCGTCATAATGGGGCAACAGACCACCCTCGTTCCTACACCATGGTACTCCGGACAACTATATATTACCGGTGGGCGACCCATGTCGGCCGCAGAATTGGCCATTTAAATTGAGCCATGCCTGATGACAACCCACCTCTTCTGAAAATCGACGCCAAAGAACACACAGCCCCAGATCACACCCAGCGCCTCTCACGCTCTCCACACCCATATCATAGGAATCGCGATACTGTCCTCCAAGACGATGGTACCAACCTCTCCGCGGCCCGGCGCTCCGGCTTCACGCGCATCCTGAGTACTTCCCAGGTTGAGAGAGGAGCTGGAGCTACATACTTCGATGCAGACCATCGCAAAAGACGGAAAAATATATCTTCGCCCAGTGAAAGTGGAACTGAGGCAGACGATGAAAAGGGTGGCAGCCTACTACGGTTACCAGCGCCGCCTGCTCGGCTGAGGAAAGGCCTAAAAGGATTGAATAGCTCAGGTACGGCTAGCCCTTTGCTCACTCCATCATACTTGGATGAGGAACCTCGAAGGCTTGGGCTGGAATCAAGGAAAAGGCGACGAGAATCGCGGCAAAGCCCGACCTGTACGGATGAAGAGACCGTGAGACTTGAAGAAAAGTTTGTACGGAGACGGCGTGCGGAGCTCATACGAAGAGTTTCAGAGACAATCTTGCTTGGGTCTGTTGGATTCATTAGCTGTTATAATGAAATTGGGTGTTTACTACGATCGTGGGCCAAGGAAATTCTCACGCCCTCAAGCATCCCATGGGACTTCCGCACAAGTCACATTCCTACGGCGCTCTTCAGTCACGCTGGTGTTATACTTGGTCTCTACGCTCTCTATCCACTACGGATCATATACAAAAACTACACCAGAAATGCTTCCATGAGACGATCACGACTCTACATACACATACCGGCAGCTTTCGAGCCTGCCCCTTTACTCTACCCTACGCTCATACCTGTGTTTGTGGCGCTCTCATTGATGCATGCTAATGTGAGCATATTTGTTCCAAACCTCATTCTGAGCATATCGTCAATACCAAGCAAGACCATACCTCTCAACTCCTATGTGCCTTGGTACAGCTCGATACACTGGCTTTTCTCCTTGGTGCCTCTCCAAGCCTGTCAACAATGGCACTCTCACAATTATAAAGCTCATATGGGACAGGCCTGTTCTATGCTTGGTACCTTGGACGCGGAGACGATGGTAATGCTATACCCGCTTCACCAAGCATTAATGCCTGTGTTGGGCTATCTGACAACGACGAGTCTGTTGCCGGCAGAGCTACAATTGCTGTCCGTGTCAATGATCAATCTACTCCTACTGTCGGAATCACCTCAAGCTGTGATTCTGAAGTCCCTTCTATGGCTAGGGGGTCTCTCCGTCTTCGTCCTGTGTGGCAAAGTTCTCCGCTGGGGAGTAGCGTTAGCTCGGATACCAAGCTGGAGATTCCGCCAGCCAAAGTCCAGGACTCGCGAAGATAGCATAATTGTCTCAGCGGTTGATGACTGCCTCAACGGACGCCTGAGCAGGTGGGTGTTGACCACAGGAGTCTCTGATGATTCAGAGAGCGACGATGTAGAGAGACTCTCAAGTTTCCGTAAAGGCAAGGACTTTCGACCGCATTTCGGCGTAGACGCACAGCCATCACACGGTGGTCTGAAACGCCAACGACGATATACGCTGCCGTCTTACGGTGGGAAGCCTCCAGGCATCCCTCCAAAACAGATCTCGAAGCGCAACAATATATCGCAGCTTCAAACTATCCGAGCTTTGTCCTTTCGGTCATTGACAAAAGCACAGGCTGTGGTGGTCAAGTGGATATTCGCTATATATGTGTACTCCATGGTCATTGCGGTCGTTACGTTTGGCATCAGACCCTATGTAAGCCGTAAGGCTCTGCACAATCAAGAACCGATAGGGTGGGCTCTGGGCTATCTCTTGGGCGAGATCCCACTCTTCAGAGCTTATGTAGTTGATTGGAACCTCGACGACTGGATCCGCCTGCCTCCTCGCATGCTTGATCACTCCTCCTCGTTGAAAGCCTCCTCTTGGACGGGGCTAAATTCCAGCAATTGGGGCGCAGCCAATGTTCGGTTGCTGATATGCGGGTACTGTCTGGTAGTAATTGCTGGTGGTTTAGCTGCTGTATTTCGCTTGAGTTCTGTTGCAGAGGTCGACACACGACGCAAGGTTTTCCATGGTATGATGGTGGCCATGTTCTTACCGACAATATTCCTTGATCCTGCCTTTGTCTCTCTTGCTTTAATACTGATCTTAGCCATCTTCCTCCTCCTTGACCTTTTCCGCGCTTCACAACTACCTCCACTTTCGAAGCCACTAACTTATTTCCTGGCTCCCTACGTAGACGGGCGAGATCATCGGGGTCCTGTTATTGTATCCCACATCTTCCTACTGATAGGGTGTGCGATCCCACTCTGGTTGTCTCTTGCAGCCGTCCAACTGGAGGGAGAAATGCCGTGGGAAGGATGGGATGTAGTCAGACGAGAAGTAAGCATGGTCAGTGGAGTGATCTGTGTCGGCATGGGAGACGCGGCTGCCTCTCTTATAGGCAGGCGTTTCGGACGCCGAAGATGGTGCTGGAGTGGAGGCAAGAGCCTGGAAGGCAGCCTTGCATTTGCCATAGCCGTGGTGTTAGGGCTGAGCTTTGCAAGATGGTGGCTACAGATCGGAGGCTGGAATAACATTTATGGGGATTCGTGGTCTACGACTTTAGGGAAAGCATGTATCGCAGCTACTGGCGCTAGCCTTACAGAAGCAGTACTAACGGGTGGTAATGACAATGTCATAGTGCCTGTCATTCTTTGGCTTCTTGTCCGCGGGCTGAGGATATGAGGGATTTTGTACTCAATTCAGCGGTGGCGTTGGGGCGAAAGGCACACTTTACCGCAAGGTCCTGCAGCCTGACAAGCCATGTTACAAAACATTGTATACGTGTCTTAGTCTATTGGAAGGATTAGGAGACGCATCAGCTACACCTCAGATTACAGCTATGAGTGAGCTGGGCCTGATGCACTAGTCCATCTTACCAGGCAGCCAGGCTGGAGAGACCAATGAAACATTCACAAGATCAGCTATCCCCATGCATGGTGCAGTGCGGTCTACCGGCCAGGCCACCAAGGCTGATCCATAGCGGCCTGGCGACATTGAGATGCTTAATGGCGTCAACTGAAAATCTTATGGCTAACCTTATCGCAATGATGTGCTTAGGTGTAGGTACCCTTCTACTCATGGTCTATGGGTCAGGGAGTGACATACAGTGCATTGACGGGTAAAGGTCCCATGGGCCCTAGACAGCGACAAAGACGGATTGCGCGTCCAACCATTTTGTTCTCAGGAGGCCGCTACTGTGTACACTTGAGATAGGCTACAATCACAACATCAATGAGTAATCAACAAGCTATGTGTATACGGAAGCCGGTATATATAAGTCGTATGGCATCGAATTAGTACTGACCTTCATCTTGTGGACCTTTGTCCTCACCCCAGCCATTTATTGCATTGTACGTCTGCAGTTCTGCAGTTCAGACGTTTTGGTGTTCCCCCTTCCCCTTCCTTATCGCGTTATCGCTTAGAGCCAAGATCGGCGGCTAGCTTTTGGTCGCCCCGTTCGAGCAACGGCAACCACTCATATCCCACCATCCACCTGTATCCCTCATGGGAGAGCAGTACAACTCCTTCTCGCTATGCTGCTCACCCTCTGACCTGATTAGAATCTACACCCGAGATAGTCTTACCTCCTTATCGTCCTCTTGTGCTTCTCCCTGTACCTTACTTCTTCTGCCATTTGTTACCTAATCCATTCTAGCCATCCCGCGTCGAGTCATCAAGTCGCCTGACTCCTACTATAGTAGTCACGCCCTGTTTACTACCACACCCTTCTGTTACCCCGCGGAACACACCTCGTTGGACCTCTCACAACAAACAACGTCCCTGCAGCTCTCCGACCGGCAATCGAGCCTATCAGCGTCATGCTTGATAGCCTTTCCCCTTGCGGTGATCGGTAGCTTGCATCTGACGGGTACGACTGCTCAACAACTCAACTCAATCCTCTCAATCATCAAATCCCATTTCCTGCCATGTATAATTGCTTAACAGCAACCCTATACCCTCACCTACAGTGGTGAATCATCCGTTGATGGTGGAAGCTTGGCACCGATCAGCTGCTTGGAGAAGCAGACCCTCACACCTGACCGTTCAATATGGCGACTACGCCGACAACGTCCTCGACCTCGAGGCGGCCTCGGGAAAATACACAACGAGAGATGGCGGTAGGAAGTTACAGAAGACAGGAAGAGATCGGCCGGGGTAGCTTTGCTACTGTCTACAAAGCTTCTATGACTGTAAGTAAATCTACTGTCCGTCTCGGTGTTCCGTCATCATACAGCAAGGTCCTGTCCTCACCATTGCTCCACAACGAGATGGAACCACCATCCCAGACCCCTGTGTCTCATCAAAGTCTCTATCAAGACTATGCTAACGAGTGCTCCCTGTTACAGAAGAAGCCCGGCTATGTCGCTATCAAATCCGTCGACCTACATAAGCTTAACCGGAAGCTAAAGGAGAACCTGTACTCCGAAATCGACATCCTGAAAGGCCTTCATCATCCACATATAGTCGCCCTCATCGACTGCAAAGAGGACGAGGCCCATATCCATCTTATCATGGAATTCTGCGAGCTCGGCGACTTATCCTACTTCATCAAGAAACGTGACACTCTTGCACAACATGATACCACAGCAGATATGATAAGGAAATACCCGAACCCCAGCGTTGGGGGTCTCAATGAGGTTATTGTTCGACACTTCTTGAAGCAATTGGCGAGCGCTCTGGAGTTCCTTCGGGCCAAGAATTTCATCCACCGTGATGTGAAGCCTCAGAATCTCCTTCTCGACCCATCGCCACTATACTACGCGAAAGCAAAACCGGAGGCTGTCCCTTACGCAGCTCATGATAAATCACTGACCCCAATCGTTGGTGTCGAATCATTGCCCACCCTCAAGCTAGCGGACTTCGGATTCGCGCGGTCTTTGCCGTCAACATCTCTGGCCGAGACTCTGTGTGGATCACCTCTGTATATGGCTCCCGAGATACTTAGATACGAGAAGTATGATGCAAAGGCGGATCTCTGGTCTGTTGGTACTGTCCTGTACGAGATGATGGTCGGAAAGCCTCCGTTTAAAGCGTCAAATCATGTAGAGCTGTTACGGAAGATTGAGCGTGGGGAGGATAGAATAAGATTTCCCCAAGAGGTATCTTTAAGTGATTCCATGAAGAAGCTCATCCGTGGACTTCTAGCACGACATCCTGTGGAGAGAATTGGTTTCGCCGACTTTTTCAATAATCCCGTAGTGAAAGACGAGATCCCAGGCCTCGCCGAAGAGGATCGACCAGCTCAACTCCCCAAGTCCGCTCCCGAGCCAACAGAGAAGGGGAATACCCTTTCTTCAGAGAGACAATTGGCAGAAGGATGCGCACCAGCGCCGTCAAAGATTGATGCTGCAGGCATCCTCTCGCAGTCGCCACGACGACAGATGTCTGGTAGTCCAAAAACCGCTGCCCTAAGAAACGAAATTCCTCTACAGCGTCGCTTTTCAGGAACGCCGCCACGCACAGCATCGGGCGACTTGCGTGAAAAGAGACATAGTCATGAAGTTTCTCATCCAGCTGACAACTCCAGGGAGCCCGCTTCTAAGCCTAGGCGTCCAAGCATGGTATCACATGCTACAGCCCCTTCACGACCTGACCTGCATGGTCAAGCTGCGAGAAATACTACTGGCGCAGCTCCGCAAAGGCGAACAAGCAAGACGTCGATATCATCTACTGATGCTGAGGCTCAGGAACAAGTCAAACCACGGGAGCAGGTTTCGAAAAGAAGAGAAGATACGGCCTCACGAGAAGCCAGGGAAGCTCGAGAACGAGCCGCCCAAGACGTGGCTTTCGAACGAGACTATGTAGTGGTGGACAAGCAAGCTGTACAGGTCAATGCATTTGCTGACGAGCTTGCCGCGAGCCCCAGGATAAACAGTACAAACCAGGCTCAGAATGACGCAAATCGGGGCGCTATGGTGCGGCGAGCTACTACCCAAGTAGCTCCAAATTCAGGCACAGGGACCCAAATCACTCCTTCACGAGCAATGCAAATTGCTTCAGGAAGAAGGCCTGATCAGGTGCACCACAGGCAAAGCTCCTACGAGCGACGATTACGAGACACCACATCAGCTACCTCTGCGATTTCGAAGGCCATTCACAAGGCTAGTGGTAGGCTTTTCAGCATTGGTTTTTCTCCACCACTGAACCTTGGGCGTGGCGGATTTTCTCCCCCTTCATACAGCCCTTTTCCGGCTTATCCTATCAACCAAGCAAATCTCCTCACGATTGATGATGGGTCCAAGGCGCAGGTACCACAAGATGAAGACTCCAAAGCCGTTTACATGATAGAAGAGTCTGCCCACAGAAGTGACGTCGTATTCGGCTTTGCGGAAGTCAAGTACAAGCAATTGACGCCATTGCCTCCCTCAACAGACCAGGGTCTAGGTCTTCGTCAGGCAGGTATTCCTGAGGGAAGTGAAGGGGAACAGAGCAACACAGAGGACGATGGATTGACCGTTGATGCCATCGTCACGCTCTCAGAAGAGGCTCTGGTGCTCTACGTTAAGGCTCTGTCACTGTTAGCTCGGTCTATGGACATTGCAGGTACATGGTGGGCGCGGAAGAACAGAGGAGAAATTGTGGATGAATCTGCGTCGCCACGAAGCCTTCCAGGTCCTGCCAACGCAGCAGCTGTTGGGAATCGAGTAAACGGCGTCGTACAATGGGTCCGAGATCGCTTCAACGATGTCCTTGGTAAGGCAGAGTACGTACGCTTGAAGCTCATCGAGGCACAGAAACAGCTTCCCCCTGAGCACCCAGGCCATCCTAGCAATCATATGTCGACCTCGAATTCCACTGGATTGGGGACGTCTGGAGAGAATGTGGTAGTTACCTCGGGTGTAACCGCTGAAAAGTTGATGTATGATCGTGCACTCGAGATGAGCAAGTCAGCTGCTGTTAGTGAACTGTGCGGAGACGATTTGCCGGGCTGTGAAATGGCTTACATCACGGCCATACGGCTGCTGGAGGCTGTGCTTGAGGATGATGATGAGCCGTCTCCCAAAAAATCCGCAACGAGGGACAGAGATGCCAAGAGCTCAAAATCGGAAGAAGAAGCGGTGAATGGGGTAGAGGCGGAGGATAGGAAGGTGGTGCTAAAATGTTAGTTTTTCTATTTCTCTACCTTGCGACATGTTAAAGTGTATGCTAATGAACCGTTGTAGTCGTTCAAAGCATTCGCGCTCGCCTGGCTGCCTTACGAAAGAAAATGCAAATCATTGCGAAGCGAAGTAGTATGTCGAATGTCCCCACTCCTCTTTCAAAATCGCCAGGCGCCGCTGCCACAAATATAACAACGCCTGCCATTGCGACTACCCCACCTCGGTAACATCATTAGACAAACTTTCCCGTTCATTTCGAATCCCATAGTAGAAACAACATCATGCCTTGGTCCCTTCCCAGGAGAGCCCACAAGTTCAGACTTACTTAGGCTGGCCCTTTCCACCTTCATCGTTCATGGCTACCCAACAAATTAATACGGCGCGGCGTTTGTCCTCATAATGCATTTCCAGTGGCGCAAACCGACTACTAATCAAAACTACTAACCCTACACGCACACAATAACCTTCATCCATCTGTCATATCTATACGAATTACGATACAAACCATTCTTCATCGCCCATTGAAATCATGCCCTGATATTGGAGGGTCTGGGATATTCATTGCATGGGAATAAAGGCGCTGGTTATGGGATCATCAATGAAAGGGAGGATTGGGATACGGCTGTTGTCAAATATTACCATATGCCGAAATGATTCAGTGAACATGTTTCGGAACGGGTCGTTGGGGCCGGATGTCGGCGAATGGAATAGATTGTATTTAGATACCCCCCGACCCGTTTGATCTGAATCTATTAATCCGTTTGAATCATTATAAGACAGCTTTTCTCCCACCCATGTCCTATTTGTTTTCCTTGGGAATAGAACCCTTTGCTTTCTTTATCCTACCCGTTTTCCATCGTAATTGGCGTTGAACCGAGATTCGAGCGTAACTGTTCAAGCATATTTCGTTACGCTTCTTCCTCCTCCATCAGTATGCGAGCACCGTAATGCGCTATCGCAGCTCCCTTCGGGATAGATACTCAAGGAGATGTCCGTGCTATCCTATGCGGCGTATTGATAGCATTATCCCGCTAGCACAAGACACACTCCCCAACCATATGAGCTCAGTAGAACCCTACCCTCTCCAACCCCAGTAACCCTTCCTCTGCAAGCAAACAGCTACCCATACTCAAACTCTCAGCTCGACGCATGTACTCCAACCATCCTAATATCCCCCAAGCATCCGGTATCATCATTGCATCAGACCTCCACCAAAACCCACCCCTCTCCAAACACGCTTTTCTTCATCGAGGAACCAACCCTTTTTCATTCAGAAATCATATCCTTCCACCAGAACAGAACAGCGCAGATCGAATGAAGAGCCGAGAGCGAAAATTTCAAGAGAAAAGACGTGAAGAATAGCTACCTAGAGAAGATGCATAGTGGCCATGAATGGGCATGCCTACCTAGGATGATGATCAACTAGGAAGGGGTAATAGGCAATGATGATGGAGGTTAGTGACTGGGCTACGCAGCGGTCCATGTAAAGTCATAAATCGTACGGAGCTCCAGAAGTGCGTTAAGGAAAGGGAAGTAGGAAAGAGAAATGGCTGTTTGCTATGGGCATTGGGGAGTTCAAATATGACGAGAGTAGGCTTGTAGCGTTCCGAGATCTGGTTGTGTGTAGCATACTATTTTGGAAAAATCGATTTGACCGCTCGAATGGTTTTTGCATTGCGTTTTTGTTTTAGTGGGGGGTTTTTGTGAGTGGGTTTTAGCACTGCCTAATAGGTCATGGTGGTGGCGCGTGCGGCTGTCGAGTGCGCTTATGAGGAGGGAAGGGGGTGGTTTAAGGATTGGATGAGACCGAGTGGGGAGGAGAGGCGGGGGGGGGGGGGGGTTTTGAGAGGGGTGGGGGTGGGGGGGTTGTTGGGGGTTTTTGATACCCCCGGGGACTGGGTGGGTAATTGGCCGGGTGGGTAGGAGGGGAGGGGAGGGGGGGGGGAAATAAGGG
>NAPT01000376.1:0-28306 GCA_002927785.1 Cladonia uncialis
ATAAAGAATATAATAGATTTATTAATTAATAAGAATTTTAAAATTTACTTAATAATTTTATTTAAATAAATTATTTTAAAGTTATTAAATAATATAATAATAATAAAATAATAATAATAATAAAATAATAATAATAATAAAATAATAATATTAAATAAAAAGTAAGATTATAATAAAAATAAATAATAGAATATTATAAAAAAGTAAAGTAAATAAATTAAAGAAAATAATAGAGATAAAAAGAAATATTAAATAGAAATAAATAAGACTCTCTATTAATATCGCTACGATGATCTTCATTTCTCCATCTCGCCGGCGGTGTTTTAGTAATTGCCGGCGGCGGCGCTATTGAGTACTAATCTCTAATTAAATTGGTGCGAATAGAGGAGAAGAATACAAAAAATTCGAGAGTATTTTCAGGCAAAAATCGTTCAGATGGACACTTCCCTCTACCTTGGGCTTGCTACCCCTCGAAAGATTTTCTACGGTCATGGCACGAATTGCCGTATCCTCGAGAACCACTAGAAAGAGCGCATTTTAATAAGAGGTATGATTGCGGTGAGGCTCGGTGGCGAAACCGACAGGGAGGGATATGTGTGCTAATTGCATAGCACTTCACTCAAATGTATACCTTCCACCCACCTGAAGAATCATTATAGCGAGAGGGGAATGAGGAGTAGACAGTATGGGATGCACGTACTAGAACCTTGTACAACGCCTGCATTGGAGGCATCGTTCTGCATATCTCGCTATGAAGTGCGACCACCTGATCCTTGATAGTAACATCACTAAACGAAGTCCACACGGTCACCTCAGGATTGTCAAGACAAAACAGTCGGCGCCACGAAGACAAAGCCTACCACGGTGCGATTTTCAACACGAGGCGTTTCTGGATTGCATCGATTTGGGAGTCAGGTAGAGCCCAGGGTTCATCTGTGAATAGTGTCTTCGTGCTATCCATACGGCAATGGGTGGAGAGTAGCGACCGGATACGGCTACCGACGGACTCGCTTCCCTTCTCTGCCGCCAAAGTAACAAAGGCGGATATCCCTGTGGGTGAAGATCGAGAAAGCACTCGATCTGGACTTGAAGGGTGGATAATGAGCTAGTTGAGATCGCCAAACGGCTTTTCATCTGTAAGGGTGATTGTAACAGACACGACATGCACTCCAATAAGCCGCGCATCGTTGGCCAAAATTGTTGCAAAGCCTGGGTCCGGCTCTAGGACTAAGAGGACGTCGCCCTTAGATAAGCTTCTCAACAAGACAGATGACAGAAGGTGGTGAGTGACCAAAGAGAAGAACAAAATTCTCGACCATTTCTTTGACCCTAACGGAAGGATGAACCCGGGACATCGTCATTGAAGAGTATTTTGTTTGACAGAGTTATCATGTGGTCCTCCGAGGCTCCTTGCTTCCCTAGTTTGAGGAACATGCAGCCGAACTCTGCTACGCGGACAGCAGAGAGGAGTGAAAGGGTGACTTCCATCCGCGCTACTACTGTTCCATCCTCGAAGCTAGGCTCAGGTTCTTGTATCAACTCGTAGCCCGACTGGCTATCCATTGGTACTATATTTATATTTTGCTGATGGGGATTGAAGCGGTCTATAATGGCTCGCTTCGACGAGTTGTAGCGATCATTCATTCCCTTCTTAACTATAAGACGTGGGATAATAAGCCGACCCTCTTCATCCAAGACCAATTCATTCTCGATGGAGGTGGGCATGTTGTCTTGCCGCCGCCACAAGATCTCAGCCCGGAGAAGCAATAATGCCTCTGATAGACTGTGAGGGTCTATCCTATTGGCGTCCTCAAAGTCCAGCATCTGGTAGCTGATTGTAGGGCCCTTGCAGATTATCAAACGCAATAGACCAGCCATTATGTTCGCAAATGGGTTTCTCGCTCGCCGACCTTGCATTATCCAGAGCAGAACGCCGGCTGACATCACCATGCCCTTCAATGCTTCCCATTGTTCGTGCTCAAGGTACTGAAAGATTGAACTCTCGAGCTCCGTGAGGCTTAGTACAGTCGTTCCAGAAGATTACTCAATTGGAACAGATCTGATAAAGTACGGATTGTTCTGAAATGGCCACAGCGATTTTGCACAAGGCATTTGATCTGTTCAATTAGCCGGGCTACTTCAAAGCTCGCCCCGCCAATGATCACCAGTTCTTCTATGAGTGTACCGGGTTCGAAAAACGCATCACTTTCAAACTTGAGTGGATAGCGTGGGAAATTTCTCTTTCCGTCCACAGCCTGAGACAATAAAACAGTGAAAGGAGCGATGCAGCTCTGTTCGAGCGTGGTCGGAGTTGAACTGTTGCAGCCGGAAAAGCCCGAACCTTGGAGTAAGTGGTCCCAATTTGACAGACCCATATCTGGCCACATGACCCCATCCACATCGACGCCTTGCCACATTCCTGGGATAGCGCCGAAGATGAGAGGGTAGACCGAGGACTGTACTCTGAGTAATTCGAGTATGATAAGATGACCACCGGGTTTCAAAAGTCGCCGAGCATTCTGCAAGGTCTGTCTGAGACCAGAGCTAGAGTACAAAATGAGAGAGGCGACAACTAGATCGTATGACTGCTCTGAAAAACCCTGCGCAATAGGATTCTGGCGGATATCCAGCGTCTTGGAGAAAATCTTGTGCAAATGTGGCGCAGCCCAAGGTTTGGTTGGTTCAACGGGACTAGGGAACATGTCAGTAAGAGTATATGAAGAGAAGGTGGGCCCAATCTCGTGAATTATAGCTTCAGCGGCGGAATCTGTCCCGGCACCGATCCCTAAGATATCCAAATGAGGATGACGATAAGTGAGTTGCTTCACTGTTCTGGCCAGATGTCTGTTGGAGGTCCCCATCCCAAGCGCATCCGAACAAAATTTTTCGGTGAATGTGTTGTCCAGCTTGATTGGTTCTTTATCTGCCTTGAAAATGTCAGGCAGAGAATAACCAATTAGTTTGAGAATTTGCATCTCGACCGTGTGCGCACAAGGTTGGCATGCTGATATCAATTGCTCGTGCGTATCGTTCTCCCACTCCGGGCGCCATAATGACATGTGGCCGGCTTGGGCAGGTGATATCACATCTGTCGCAAATAGAATGCGTGCGTGCTGCCCCTCGACCATGAACGAGTGAGCAGCTGGTGTCTCGCGAATGAATTTGCGCACAATGAATCCTGCAATGCGTTCCAGTTGCTCAGCTAATTCGCGTTGCTCCCCCGCAATAGGAATTTCGGCGGCAACTGTAAGTCGAGGATCCGGGCATGCCACGTCCCATACGACAGTCGCAATGCCTCCTCATCGTCCTGGGCTGAAGCTCGGGAGAGCGGAAAGCACTCAACCCCTTCGACCTGAACAATAGAATTCGCCAGATCCGGATCACCTGGGAAGATATCAAGGTTGCCTATCATTCTCACCGTCTCCGGGTTATGCGAAGAGGCAAACGACAAGGGTTTCTCCTTGCTGGTCTCGCGTGCGAGAGACGGATTGACGGTAAGGCGCTCAATCCTTCTGAGGACATGAATAGTCCAGAGCTGTCCATCATCCGGAAAGGAGTATGCCAGAAGGACACTTTGAAAAGCTGCGTCAAGCAGTGCGGGATGAAGAATCAGCTCTGATGGTTCGACAATGTTGAGGGTTCCCACGGCAGCACCGAGCTTTCTTTCCAATTTATCCAGCGCAACGAATGGACCCGCCCATTGATACTCAAGATCTCTCGAAGCAGCGTAAAAGTCTCCTGGACGAACCTTAAGGAGGTTAGGTGGTTTGGGCGCTCTTGCAGGTAGAGCCTCATCAAAGACTTCGCCAAGGGAGATGTGAACTCGAGCATTGGCCATGAGACTCAGTGAGCTGCCGACTTTGCCGTCCGCTGCATGGTATCTGAAGCTGGCTTTCTATTAGGTCTGAGCCCCGAGGCACGATATCTGCTAATGAGATGACCACTTTAACGTTCGAGTCGTCCTCCTCGAAGACGAGAGCCCGGCCCAATTCAACTTCAGAAAGTTCGAGCAGCGATGCGACGACACGCTTTCGTTTGCACATGGCCATCGCTGCCTCAAGAGCGGTGATGACATTCTCGGCTGAAGGATAAATAACCTGGTTTTGCAGACGATGTCCCGATAGCCATGGAATTTCGGTGGGCTTGAGTACATGACGCCAGCGCATATCCTGTTCGTTGCTGTCTGGCGTCATGTGGCCTAAAAGCTTATGTACTGGACCTGGGCGGAGGCGGATGGCTTTTGCGTATCTTGATTCGTTCCAGTATTCCTTGTGATCCCAAGCATAGGTTGGCAGACCCTTTAGTAGACTACAATGAGAGTGCCCAGACACATATCGGTCGTATCTTTGCAAATCAATTGCGTCTTTGCCAAGATGAGACCAGATATAGGCGAGACCTTCGGCGACAGACTCAACTGCCGAAGCATTACGGTGAAAGAGACCTGTGTAAGGTATCTCACTGCCTGATACCTGTTGTATAATCTGGAGAGCGGGGCCATTGAGGGTAGGATGAGGCCCGACTTCCAAGGCACAGTCGAAAGGGCCAACTACAGTGCAGGCGTTGGCGATGGCTTTTCCAATTAGCACAGGCCTGATCATGTTACTGTCCCAGTACTTTCCCCTGAGGAGCATTTGTCTGCCGGACATGTCTTCGATGTCGAGGACGCTGGAAAACCAGGTGAATTGCCCACCATTGTCGACATGCATATCTAATGCAGCCAAGGAGTTGAGACATGCTTCCGAGCATGGCAACATGTGATGTGAATGGTAAGCTTCATCGACCCTGAGGACTCTGGAAAAATTCTTCTCATCAACAAGTATGATCTTCAATTCATCGATGGCGTCCCGATCGCCGGATACAGTAAGGCTGATAGGGGAGTTAATGGCCGCGATCCAAATACGGCGCCGGAAATCTGGATCGGCACATAACTCTTGCATATCTTCAGCTGAAGTACCTATAGCCATCATAGCTCCTGAACTTCCATCAGATCCCAGAGCCAATATTGAATGGAGGCCGCGGTAATAAGCAATGCAGATTGCATCCTCCACTGAGATAAAACCTGCCGCGTAGGCGGCTGCGACCTCTCCAGAGGAGTGACCGACGACAGCATGAAAAAGGATACCAGCATCTCGCGAGAGATCCACTTGAAGAATCTAGACCGCCGTGCAAAGCGGCTGCGAGAGTGCGGCCTCACCAATACGCGAAGACGATGGTTCTTTCTCCAATTCCTGCCTGAGTGACCATGTCGGACGGTCGGCTACGGGGAGTTGAAGAAGTCGAGTTTCCAGCCGTTCAATGACTTGGCTTGCAACCTTGGAGGCTCTCAAGAGCTCAATACCCATTCCTGCGAATTGAGCACCTTGACCAGTCTATGCGTTAGTGATAACCTTATTTATTCAATCCCAACCCTGAGGCAATCCACTTACAGATAGGCCGAGAAAGCGCGGTCCCCCAAAATGCGAGTCTTCTCGGCGTGCAATTCGACTTACGACGGGCGTATTGCCAATTTTTTGGGCATCCGTGATCCTGTAAATCTTGCGACTTAGATCCCCCACGGAGGAAGCCCGCAAAGGCCGCGGTGACCTGGAAACCAGTGCGCCGGCTATGCAATGTATAGGCAAGGTCTCGTAGGTTGACGGAGTCCGATTTACCCTCCAAATGCTGATGGAATTTCTCTAAAATAGCAATGAGAGAGGTCTCTGAGAATGCCGAGAAAACGAAGGGTGTGAATACAGCCACTTGTAAAGATGTTACGGAGAGGGTGGCTATACCACCGGGCTCGTAGCTTTCGAGAATTGCGTGGACATTGGCGCCACCGAAGCCGAAGCTAGACATTCAAGTTGTCAGGTGAATCGTAGTCTTACTTACAATGAAGAAAAACGGGTAAGAGCAATAGTCGCCCTAGATCTCACCTGTTTACGCTAGCCCTACGCGGACCATCATCCGTTATGGACGGCCAGGGGTTTGATGCCACTGGGAGCTTCAAATTGCTATAAAAGGGTTCGATACGCGGGTTCAGACGATTGAATAACAGGTTGGGCGGAATAGTAACGTTTTGCAAGGCCAATGAGGCCTTGAGAATTCCTGCAAGACCAGCTGTTCCCTCTGTGTGGCCAATGATGGACTTGATAGACGCTGCGGATTGCTACTGGTATTTGTTCCTGTATTGACTGTTGTTGGGAAAAAGGCGCAGTTGATGGCCTCAGCCTCGGCTGCATCGCCGGCGAGAGTGCCAGTCCCATGACATTCGAAATATTGAGGACCGTGGGCGGTATTCGCCAAGTTGAGTCCGGCTCTCGAGTAGCAGTTGAGCTGTGTTTGGGCTGCGTGGTTCGGCC
The DNA here is from genome assembly GCA_002927785.1 of Cladonia uncialis. Classification (NCBI taxonomy): domain Eukaryota; kingdom Fungi; phylum Ascomycota; class Lecanoromycetes; order Lecanorales; family Cladoniaceae; genus Cladonia; species Cladonia uncialis. Next base: position 6,339 of record NAPT01000376.1, read on the forward strand.
TAAACAGTCCAGGTCAGTAGAAAGTCGAACAGATAGAAATGAAAGGTTGAGACTTACGACGTAATCCCTTGAGTCCTGCCATCTTGGGCAAATCCGGTTTCTCGGATGATACATTCAATATCATCGCCATCTTCGAGAGCAGCATCCAGTGTTTTTAGCAAATGGCTGCAATGCCCTCATCTCGGGCATACCCCTTCGCGTCGGCGTCCCACATGCGTGAGCGACCATCACGGAAGAGCATATTTAGAGACCTTAAGGAAATGAAGCATTTTGGGTCCATCAGAAGATTAGCACCGGCGGCGATGGCGACTCGCGAGTGCCCCATACGTAGTTGCTGAACAGCTTGGTGGACGGCAACAAGACTAGAACTACATGCCGTATCGATAGTCATTTAAAGGCCATGCCAGTCAAAGGAGTAAGAAATTTTGTTTGAGAGGATAGCGTGCGATGTTCCGGAAGCATGGTAGGTACCTAAACTGTCGTCGCTATCGCGCATCATTATCTCGTCGTAATCCGCAACCATCTGGCCAGTGTAAACGGCCGTGTTGGAGCCCTGAAGACTCTCAATTGTCAAGCCAGCTGCCTTCAAAGCCTCATATACAGTCTCTAAAAGGAGACGGCATTGTGGGTCCATGCAAATAGCCTCGGCAGGATGCATACCAAAGAAGGCCGCATCAAAACGACGGTGGACTCCTTCTCCGGCCAGGAAGTATGCTTCTCTAACATAGAAGTGGCCATGGTACTGCCCGCTCTCGTGGTAGAAACCTTGCGCACTGAAACAGTCAAGTGGAATAGGCTCGCTAGCTGGGACGGATCGCGAATGAGGTCCCAGAGCTGGGATGGCGAGTTTATACGGCTGGGGTAACGACATCCAGACCCAATAATGGTGATTTTTTTGATAATTAGCACCGTTGGCACTCATGGTGATGCTGGCGGTAATACCACGTACGTGTAGGCAGAGAGGATAGGAAAAAGATGCTACGCAGAAGGAGAGACTGCACAAAGGGCTGAGACGAAATTTATGAAGCCGTCATGGAGCATCCCACTTCGGCTCCTGGAACAGAGCTGGACGGGCTGATTAAGCATGTTCCGGATTTTTGATGACTGCAGGTTGATTCTATAGGTCAGTACAACCGATAGCCAAGCAAGTACAATTTTTGACGATCATCCCATGGTGGTTGGGAGACAGCCACCCTCCACAGCATGATATTATTGTCAAACATCGTCTAACTAGTCCGTCATCCGTGTTTGAGGGTAGTACTGATGCGCCACATAACTGCATGGTCGGAGGATGGGAAAAGTCCGAAAGTAATGTGTCCCAGGCAGTCACGTCGGACACCCGTGGATCCTTTCGGCAAGCCTGTGAATCACTGCATCGTACATACGGGGATCGTACGAGGATCTAGAATGGCACCCAAAAAAAGGAGATATAGCCAGTAGGGCTGCTGTTTATTGGTTATATGCGTCAAACATCCTGACCCCAGATCTTGGGGAATTTTTGGAGGACTGGACAAGCCATTTGCCAGCCGTGTCCAGTCTGTTGTTCCCTTGAAGCCCTTGATGTAGGTAGCCTCGTAGCTAACAATGCTTTAACAAGGCTCTTGGTACAATGCTAAGTTCCGAGACCGGTTATACTCTGCGTGTCCGTCGTCCAAGTACATATTCAGATTAATTTCACGAATTCTTACTTCCACTTCCCAATGATAGGGAATGTTCTAGCCGCAGAGCCAGGTCAACGTGGAACCAACTACGGCTGGAAGATCGCAGAAATGATGACCATGCTCTCCACAAAGCTCTACTCAAGCTCCAGCTTATCAAGACTCAAAACTGGGTGGGTATAGAGCCTCGTGCGTGATTCGATCTGCGCTGCTCGTAGTGAGCCTGCGGTAAAATAGGATGTGCGGGTCAGTTCCTCCATGCAAGGTCTCTGCCGTCATGGCTCAAGACCGCTCGCTTTATGGATCGATGGGAAATAGTGCTCAATTAGGCCAGTGCCTCGCTAAGCCCCACTGTTCATCTTCCGTCCATGAATCGAAGGATTCTCCATGATAGTGGGGATTCCAGTAGTTTCTCTCCGTACATCTCACTGCTAGTTTTCACTACCAATAACGACTGCCATCCATGAAATTTCCTCCGAATCCATAGATCGTAGAGTCCGCCTGGGAATGCAATACATACAGTATGCATGCTTTCTGCAGATACCGCAGGCGGGATGCTTTCAATGTATGCAGGTAAGGTGATAAGTACGCCGATGGATAAACGTTACACGGCAAATTACTCCCCTACGCCGTCTCTGTCGCACCTGTAGAATCGAAGTCATCGAAACGGCCTGGGATGTTTGTTGGTGGAGAGTGCAGGAGATTGTATCTTTGACATTACCCGTCACGACTTTTGAACGGGCTTTCGCCTCGACCAATAATCATCAGACGAAGCGTCAGTGTGGTGCAAAAATACGTTGCTTTGCTGATATTATAAGAAGTTTGTCCTGCTAATGATGCATGCCATTGGTAGAATCCTGCCATCCATGGACATTCCTGCCATCCATGGATGGAAGGAACTCCCATCGCACCCTCCATAAATCTCGTCGCGATTTGCCCCCACCAATGGCATATTCCATCCATGAATGGCAGGGATTTCCATGGACGGCGACGCCATTCATAGATACTAGCCACTTCTTCTCACCACCACTACCACTACCACTACCACCACCGCCACTGCTACCACCGCCACTGCTACCACCGATACTAAGTACCTCGCTGTTAGCACCTCGCTGTCGACGATCATACATCGCTGTACTAGATTATATCAATATTACCACTATCTACAAGGACTCCGATATAGTGATAGCGAGGTGCTCATAGCGAGGTGCTGGCAGCGAGGTGCTTGGTAGTGGTGGTAGTGGTGGTGGTGGTGGTGGTCATAGATAGTGCCCACTATCTATGAATGGCGTCGCCGTCCATGGAAATCCCTGCCATCCATTGATGAAATATGCCATTGGTGGGGGAAACTAGCGATGAGACGTATGGAATGGTACAATGGAAGTTCCTGCCATCCATGCATATGCCTTCTATCCATGGATTGAAGGCCGCCATTCATGGATGGGGTAATCCATGGGTGGAATGCAACAAAAACACGTTACGACTAGACCAAAAGGGTGATCACTGATGGTAAGATACTAAACTGTATCTTAAACCATCAGAGTGTTCCTGTAGCGTATTACCGCTGCCCCAATCACCTCCCCCAGGAATAGAAGACGAGCGCCCCCGCGGACAAGAGCGAAGCCTTATTGCTCTAAAAAGGGAACTTACTGCCCGGGAATCGAACCCTCTACCTCTCGTCGCCAAGCCCCCCACGAGTGCTATCGCACCGTGGTCGCCAGATTATGATGGTAGCAGCCGGTGGGGGTAGAAGGAGGATGTGGACTGGTTAGTACTGATGGTGTTCCATAGTCTCGCATGCCAAGTTGCATTCTCCAGAAGTCGAGCTATGGCGACAGTGAGATGCGCGCCAGTATATGGACACACAGAACCCTTGTGAGTAGGTGACTTGGAGAATCAGACAGTGTACAGTCGGCGAGCAATGGAGGTCCATAGCTGGAACGTCGAAAAGTTGAAAACAACCGCAAGAATTTAAGCATCCGAAATGGCAGGCACCGAACAAGCAAATTGTCTGGCGTCCAGCCGCAAAGGACTAGGCCCGGGTTGATGTGGCCCGTGCTTCAATTGTTCCATGCCCATGATTGAGGACAGTGGTAACCCACGGATTCAGACTTCCGTCCCTGGAGAGGCACATGTAGTAGGCCAGGTAGGCCATCCAACTCAACTCTTAGAATATAGCAGTCGAATTCCTGTAACTTCAATCTTTTGCCTCATCCGCTTGAGCTTCCGCAAAGGCTTATGGGCATGCTTGAATACCACTTCCTTCATCGTCTCACCACTCGATGGAGAATATGGTCGAGCAGAGATAGATTGGAGTATCGGCTATGGAGAAAGGCCCAAGAGTGTTGGCTGATCACATGGCTTTGGTTTTGGTGGCGCGAACGATCGCAGCGCTGACACTGGAGCTGGCGGTGGAGCGGATGGTGGAGGAAACGTTGAAGCTTGTAGACTGTTCTGCAGTGTGCCAAAGAAGGCGGCGGATAGCTCCTGTAGGTCTTCAAAATGCTGCTTGGTAAAGCTAGACATGGTAGGGACGACAGGGCTCTTCAAAGGATGTATAGAGTCTCGTGCAAGGAGGAGCTGCGGAAGGCAATACGCTCCAGTGCTGGATCTTCAGGCCGTTGCTACCATTTGCCTCAAGATGCGAACCGTGGAATGGGAAACGGCGGTAATGACTCAAGCTCGATGCTATGCTGATAGATGATGCACCCATCCATAGGGTGTGGCGGTATGTAGGATTTGATGGAGTTCGTATGCGTTGGGAGTTGACTAAGTGAATATGGGGGAAGTTAGCAAGCTTAGCTCTATGTGACAGCGCGATCTCACCTCCTCCAAGGTGCGCAGACGGTAGAACACTTCTCTTATAAGAGGTTCGATGACAGGTTGCTATTGAGTGGAGGCTGCGAAGCAGCTGGGATGAGCCTGCTTGTCATTTGCTTAGGCAGCTGCTTAGAAGAGTTCCCCAACCAACCGTACAGCCCTACAGGGCTGATGCCCAGAGGCCCCTAAATTCAGTCCTCTAGGAAACAAGTTTTGCGCCACAAAACCCCTGCTCCAGGGGCGAGGTCTATCGCCAAGCAGCCAGACTCTAAGGGGTTCTCTAGGGCCCTATACGGTTGAGGAGTGTATACGGTTGATAGGTGAACTCTTCTAGTCATTGATGACTAAGCGAACTGACATATTGCAGCAACCCGTTGCCCCAATCCCTCAGACGTGCGCGCGCCGCCTTGGAAGCAACCCGAACTTTGGGCTTAGCAATCCATTGAAGACTCCTATTACATTTTCGCAGTTGGGAAGCATCGATCAGTGTGGTACAAGGCTAGATGGAGGGTTGAGACTCAACCGTTTCGTATTTGCTGGTGACGATCAGAATGCATGACGGCACCTGCACCTTGCCATCCCGGCCCTGACGCAGTCATTCATCCTCAAATGAGATGGCATGAGCCCGTCGTGGAAACCTTTCTATACGGAGCAACAGAGGACTATCCGGATCCAGGTCGTTATGGATCAAGCGCTGACCTAGACCCCATAGGGCTAGCGGCCGTATTACCGCAGCGCAAATAGCTAGCAGCCAGCTTCCTAGAGAACATCATACTTGCAACGCTATATCTATTCGGATCCTCGCTGAGTTCCCGAAACTAGGTATTACTACCGATCCGGTCCACTTACCCAGTCCCTGATACATGCTTCAATTACTTAGTCCTTAAGCGATGGAGATCCTACCACGACAAGATAGAATGACTCATGAGCAGATCCTTAAGATATTTCATAAGCATTCGAGCTCACGAAAATCATTCCTCATCACGAATCAAAATACCGAATCTCATAGCAACTATGAACAAGGACCAATGGAATGGAACGACTTTTTGATGGATCTCTACACTGACTTGATCAACGAGGCTAGAGATGCTCAATCACATACCTTTCGCATCGATCAATTGCTGTCTGGCTTCGTACAGTGCAATTTCTGTTCTCAAGATTGCTCTCAGAATGTTATGTCGGATACTCTGTATCTTTTACGGCGCCTACCCGTCTACAGTCTTGATTTAGCTGACAGGATCCCCTATATGGACAAGTTTTATTTTCATGACCCTTGGAGTGGCCAATATTGGGGCGAATGGTCGCAACTAGCAGTAAACAACACATGCAGCCTCAACGTCCTCCGTATAGCAATCTATATCAATACCTCTCCGACAGACGTTCGTGGCGTCCAGGATTATCTGACGCTGCTGGAACGGCTGCTTACACTCGTGTCACAACATGATGAAGCTTCAGCGGCCAATTTCGTTCTACGTGCTGCATTGTGGACGTCTTGGCAGCGAGTCTACATGTTGTACCATTATGCGATTGTCGGTCATCAAATTCGTCGGGATCAAGAGACTCTTATCGGTGCGGAGATAATGTCACGTGACTTCGAGGTTGCGCCCCGAACCCATCTCCGAGACGTGCAAGAACAGTATTCTTATACATGGTATAGACCAGTGTATATGTGCTCCCTGTCATTTGACGTCCTGCAACGAGAGCCGTGCTGTCTGGGTTCGGATTTTCGCCGTTTGATTGAGCGCTTTCAATCTGCTTGGGGTGAAAAGCAGAGCCGGTGCATAGATAAACAAGGCCAAGTAGTGACGTGTCCACGCGAAGCATGTCAAAGACACATCAGCGTCAAAGTGAAGGATCAGTCTGCACATGATGAAGGTTGCGACGGTGCTTGCCCTAGACTTTCTTGGGACAAAGATTCCTATCTTGAAATACCAAGAAGACGGGCTGTATCCATTGCTCAGACTAGCTCCAAACACTGTCTTCAGTATTGTGCCGCATCCAAAAGAACGCCGGCTATCTCGCATGTCTGGCTTCATGGCCAAGGGGGACGACCAGAAGACGGCATCAATGAATGTTTGCACAAGAGGTACGCTGGAATAGCAGCACACTACGAATGTGACTCTTACTGGTGGGACTCGGCTTGTATACCTGAATCCCACGAGTTGCGCAGAGAAGCGATCCAAACTATCAATTGGACTTTTGCAAATAGCAAGATTGTCCTTATTTGTGATCAAGATGTAATGGAAATAGATGTCTCTGACTGCGATATTCTGAAAAAGGAAATCATATTCGCAACAGTCTTAGTTTCTGATTGGAATGTCCGTGCTTGGACGTATCTTGAATCTACGCGAGGGAGAAATCATCTTTACTTACTATGCAAGCATAATGCATGCATCAAATTCACTGACCTTGTCAAAGATATATGGAGTGAAGGAAGCATCGACATAGCAATCATGAGCTTGGCGGCGCGTCATATGCTCCCATGGAACATACGTACCCAATCCTCAAGTATTAACGAAAACAATGCGAGCCTGGAATACGCTGGTTTTATGTTGAGCTATAGGCCTGCAAGTCGGACAGGCGATGATTTTGTGATCTGGTCTCTATTAATTGGTCTCGACAAGGACAGTACGGTATCACTACCATTAGAAAATGGATTGCAAGACTCGGAGGAGTTCGTCGCGCGATTCTGGAAGATTTTAGTGAACAGATCTATCACGACCGGGTTTCTCATGTCCAGTGCTCCTCGAGTCACACTTCCAGGTCTTACGTGGGCACCTCGAACTGCGTCTTGCCGGTCAACTGATTCTTGGGGGCCATTCCAGACCACTTACGATGGAACGAAAACATCTTTGGCCCTCATCACCGAGCAAGGTATCGTGAGTGAGTGGATGATGTACGAAATCGACATGGAGAGCATAAAGGCAATGGCCTTGGATACGTTCACTTCTGTGTTCATAAAACGCTTGAAGGAGATATGTGAAGAAACCCTCAATGGGTGCTTGAGAGGCGCTCTAATACACCCGGTCACAGATGAGGCCAGGAACACAGTGCAAAATCAATGGCCGGAGGTAAATCCACGCCAGGCAGAATTAGCCGTCCGGTCCGAAGGCTTTCGAGGCCTGTGTTATCCGGGCTATCAAAGGCGACTCGGAAATATGTCACTGGCCGTACTAGGCATGAGTGCGCAAGAATGCTCTGGCTTGGGTTGGGTTTGGAGAGGAATGTACGAATGGACTGATGGAGTTGTTTCCCCACCCTTTGCACTCGTACAAAACGTTCTTATCAGTTAGTCACAATTTCAAAATCGACTGCATGGCCTTGTTCTCTTCTTTTCATGCCATGGAGATCGTTGGCTGTACCTGTTGGGTGGGTGTCTTGTTTGCGCGCGACCTCGGATGCTTCATGGCGGGACGATTTCGATGCCAGTCACACGCTTTTCACTCCTTCCTGGATACGCTCTCCATGCCCAGCCCTTCAAGTACGCTATTCTGTTCGAACATTCATCAGTCTAACTCCACAAGTACCATTCTTACAATCTTCTCTCAAATTCATCAGCTTTTGACTTGCTCGTCTTTTAGCTTGAGGTTTTCAGTTGACGCTCTTTTTCTTAGGCGGCAAAGGATATTTGAAGATTCTACAGTCGGTTCAAGCGTCGTTCGCAAATTTGAATACCGTCGATCAACACGCCAATACAATGCTTTCACATGTGGCGCTTATTGAACAGCTCGAGATTATCAGGTTTCTCGTACCGTAAGGGAGCGAAGATAGACCACAAACACAATAACAGCCATATAACCGCGATCAAGGCTTTGAAAGGGGATAATTATCATTTTAATTCGTAGCGAAATTGATTGGAAGAGGTCTCACTCCTGATGGCCCAAAGGGTAAATGGGATTGCAACGAGTTGAGGTAGGCAAACGATACTTTATCATGTGTTCAAAGAAGGGATATATTGTAACTTCTTAGTGTAAGGACAGCCGAATTTTAGGGGTATACAAGTCAGTGGTATATTACAGGAAGTCGTGCTTAACCTTGCGACCTACTTGAAACCAATATCTTTCCTGTAAAACATTTTAGCAAATTGAATCGACTCTACGGCTCTGTATGCATTCGCTACGGCCATATTTAGCGTCATCCCAGTAGCAGCAACAGACAAGACACGACCGCCAGCTGTCACAAGCCGCTCGTCCACCACACGTGTTCCAGCGTGGAATATAATCACGCCTATGAGTTTTTTACGTTAGGAATAATAGGTTCTGCATCATACTTGATATTCCTGTTACATACCGTCAGGGAGAGGGCCAACTTTGATGAGATCACCTTGGGCGAAGTGTTCCGGATAGCCACTGGCAACGACCACGATATTGCAAGCAAACCCTGCTTTGATATTGATCTTTACTTGCTCTAGACATTGATCCACGCATGCAACCATGATCTCAGCAAGGTCAGTGTCCTCGTCCAATAAGAGCAGCACGGACTGTGTCTCCGGATCGCCAAATCTGGCATTGTACTCAAGCACTTTGGGACCCGATTTGGTAAGCATAAGGCCTGTGAATAGCATGCCGGTATATGTCAAGCCTTCAGAGAAATCAGCGAATTTTGGTTGCAATATCACATTTCACAACCTGCCAGACCTTCGGATTTCAGACCTTCAAACGTCGGCCGCAAGATATCCTGTTCGATTCTCTCCATTACCTGGCAAGTAATTTTTGGGCTTGGAGCAAAAACCCCCATACCGCCAGTGTTAGGGCCACAGTCATCATCGAAGATACGCTTGTGGTCTTGGCCCGATGGCGCGTCCGTGTAGTAATCCCATCACTAAACGTCAGAATGCTAGCTTCATCTCCATCCAAAAACTCTTCGATGACCACTGATGCCCCTGCCATTCCAAATTTACCACGGACCATGAAATCTTGAAGAGCTTCATCAGCATCATAGTAACTTTCTGCAATAATGACACCCTTCCCAGCCGCCAACCCAGATGCTTTAATTACCACTGGATACGATGCTGTGTGAAGATAGGAGTTTGCTTGCTCATAGTTGCTGAAGTTGCCATATGCAGCCGTAGGGATACCATGTCTGTGCATGAAGTCTTTGGCCCATGTCTTTGATCCTTCGATCGTGGCAGCAGCTTTCGTAGGAGCAAAACAAGGAATATTGGCTGTATGTAAGGTTAGAAGGTGTAGTTAAATCTCATAGAACATATGAGCCTAACCTTCGCTGCAAAAGCCTTCAATCCCCTCAACAACAGCCTTGTCATCCCCCGCAACGACGAGGCCAATCTGCAGGTCCTTGGCCAATTTTATTAAGGAAGGGTAGTCATCGGCCATAACAGTCTCCACATTTGAAACTTTAGTTGACCCACGGGCTGTCCCACCATTTCCAGGAACAACGTAAATATGTTCGACATGAGCAGATTTACTCAGTCTCCATGATATTGCGTGCTCCCTCCCTCCCTTTCCAATCAGCAAAACTCGGAGCATCTCAATCCAAATCTAGTAGGAGTAATGGACCGCTGTTCGGCTAACAGACGGATGTTTTTCGTTAGCTAATCTGCTTACATCTTGAGAGTCAGCCTTTTAGGGTTTGACCTTACTTCTCTCCAACTGACAAAGACTTAGACTCTCAGCGACTATCCACCAGAATCAGCACACAATCAGGCGAAAGTGCCCCTGAACATAAGCCTAAGTCGGTGAAGTGGTGGAGCTGCCTCGATTTTGCGTTGCATAGTTCTTAACACTGGAATTATGGATTCATGAAGCATTAGTGGGTGAAGAAAATTTCTAAATGCTGCAGATTTTTCCCAAAATTACAAAGCGCCACAATAATCAAACCACCTACTTCAATTGGCGAGCCATTAGGCTAGAAACAAAGTCAAAGAGCTCCGAACTTAGGGTTAAGGTTCGATATTTAGAAGGGCAGGACCAATACGAGGCTATGTGATGGAAGCGAAGCGAGTTTCTCCTATGTCCGGTTGTATAGGACCCGCTTTAGCTACGAGATTCGCCTTATTTCGTTAAGACTCAGCAAATTCGCGCAAAAGACGCCGGAACCCTGAATGAGCTCTGAAATTGTACTTGGCGCATTCGTCCCAAGCCGCTAAAATCGAGCTAAGGACTTGTGTTGGAATGGGAAAGGCGTCCGGCAAAGCTCCAACGATGTAGACTGAATTATCTGTAATACCACGCTCTCCCTTAATTGTACCTGGGCGAGCGAAGCGGCCGGACAATGACTTGTGCAAGAAACGGCAGACATCGGGCATTATTGTAAGCTATTACATAGCCTCCGAAGGTCGGGCGAGAAGAATTGGGAATGGCATTGTATTAGACACCGGTAGTACTCCGTATTTAGTAGAGCCGGGAAACTTTCTCCCTTCTCCGCTCCTCGAATGGGTGAAATTCCGAAATCAACGCTGATTGCCTCCATGGAATCTACCGTGTGCTGTAGCGAAAAACCAGCTGTCTGACTCAAGGTTGCAACCGAAGCGCAACCGTCTTGACCCTCCACAAGTCTGTGTCAGCGGTCTTTAAAGAATGGCTGGGCTTAAGCGCAACATTCTTTCTCCCGAGCTTTAACGATTCTTACGAGCTTTGCCATGTTGACGAGCTTCGAAAAATGGTACTGCCAGAAGACGTTCGGGAACACTCCGAGCAGGAACCGCACCATCATAGCCTGGGGGCCAATCCAGCTTGATGCGACAGGATTTGGTTTTAGTGCTGCCTCCACGACTTTCCCTGCAAATTCCTTAGCACTCATACCCTTTTCCCGTGGTTGTAGCTGCCGTTGCCGATACTCTGCATTGAGCGGGAAATAGACGGAACTTTCTGGCAGGTCTCGGTGTATCCTCAATACATTGGTCTTGACACCCGTGGCGACTATGAGCATAACTTTAGCGCCAAATGGGGCAAGCTCAACGCGCAGAGTGTCGGTATAGGAATGCATCGCGGCTTTTGATGCATTATACACAGAGCCGAAGACGTAGGGAAGATTTGCGGCAGCGCTACCGATGTTGATGATAGTCCCTCTAGCTTGAATTATAAGTGGGCCAAAAGCCTGGCACATTCGCATGACAGAAATGACATTCGTATCGAAACAGTCTTCTACTTCTGAAAAGTCGAGGTCGAGGGCCGGAATAGTATAATTTCGCCCAGCGTTGTTGACAAGATAGTCAAGGGATCCACCGGTTCTTTTCGTTATGTAGTTTTTGAGTTCTGAGATGCTCTCCGCAGATGTAACTTCCAGTGGTAAGGCTTCAATTCCTTCGAGGCTCTCCAATGTTGAAAGAGCTTTCTCGCGGCGCGCAGTAGCGAAGACCTGGAGTCCGCGGGCATTGAACTCGCGGGCCAGAGCATAGCCGATGCCGCCTGGGCTACAGCCGGTGATCAAAATGGTCTTTTTGCTTTGAGTTGACATAGTGGAGACTCGTGATATACGTCTGAACGGGCGAAGAGTGAAGTGTGGTCCAATATACAGGTGGAGCAATTCCCTGGGTTTTGATATATACGCAGTGTATAGTACCATATAAGCCTACCTAGAGGACCACAAAGGCCGGTGAAGTCTTCAACCCGAAGATTTGCCTCCTGAGCCGCCATCATGAGGCCCGCTTGGAAACGGAACGTTTTGCAACTTATTGTTCCGCCTCCGTGACGATCATCTACAAGATGCAAGACCTATGCTCTGAGAGTAATTTTACAAGGTACTTTCGCAGAGCGCATCGTCTTGAACCTGTTGATTACTTGTTCTCTGCGAAAATATGTCCGGTCTCATATCAATGCTTGAGAAAGACGGGATATTAAGTTTGGCTTAGTCAGCTTGGCTCACTGTACAGCCCTGTAGGGCTGGACCTAAATAGCCCCTGGCGATACCCGAAAGTCTTGCTCCGGGGAGCATCCCGGTCGCCAGGGTGACCAGACTCAGAGACTTTTAGGGGCTCGTTCAAGGCCCGCATTACCCGCTTTAGGTCCAGCCCTGTAGGGCTGTACAGTAAGGGGGTGAATTAAAGATGAGCTACCCTTGCGGGGGACAAGCAACTCTACAGTTTAACGCCAATCTTTATAGACTCTTAACTTCTCCTAAATAATAAAGATAAGCACGTTTATTAACTTAAACTTATCAAAAATTATAAATTTTAAAAGCTTTTAAGTCAAAATTAGTAATAAAATTACTTATCACTGGTCTACCCTATGCTGAAAGGACTGGCATTTTGTAAGGGGTGCAGCAACAAGCTCTCGTGGCCTCAAATCTCATTTAGAAGACTGATCATCAAAATACATATTATATTTACAAGCGTTGCACGTACTTCCAATATTATGCAATCTACGGCAACCCGAACGAAGGCGCGACAGGATGGGCGAAGAAAACACAGTGGCGGCTAGAACTATCCAAAACCATGGTGGACGACGCCCATTATATCGTCAGAGATGTAATGCAACCACATTTTCCGAGCAATGTTAGCGGAACTCTATTCGACGTCGTTGATAGAGATCCCAACTATACAGCAACGTCACGCGGATTTTGGAACGAAGTGGCCGCTGAATCCATGATGGGACTTGGATCCGGACAGTCCCCTGTTTCTAGGCGGACAGTCCCCTGTTTAAGCGCGCACCTATCAGCTTGCCTACATCCTCACCACCACCACCAAGCACCTCACGGCCACCATATCGCTGTCGACGACGACATATTGCTGCCGCTTGCAAGTATTACTATTACCTCTACTATACTGTCGCTGCGGCGGAGCGGGGTGGGGCTATAATACCTTACACAGGCATATCTTAGCTAAATAGGGGCTTAAGCCCCCGGAATTAACTCCCTAGTACTAATTCTGGGGGCTTCTTTAGACATACTACAGGGCCGCGCAAGGGGTTGAGAACACAAGGACAGGCGACGGTGAGCTTTATATACAGCGCTGATACAGCGGCGATATTTACAAAGGTCAGCGATCTACCACCAACAACCATGAGGTGCTGGCAGCGAGGTGCTCATAGATGGTGGTGGTGGTGGTGGTGGTGAGGATGTAGGCAAGCTGATAGGTGCGCGCTTAAACAGGGGACTGTCCGCCCAGAAACAGGGGACTGTCCGGATCCAAGTCGTCCATGATGGCCGTGGGACCACACAAGCCTGAGTCGCTTTTGACGGTCCAGGACGCCGAGAACTCCTCACCAGGCTATGATTGAGATATCATCAGAGGCGTTGCATGCCATTTGGGGCATTACAGTATATTCAGAATAGTCGATAATGCAACTGCTTGGTCAAGGTCTGAATGGTAGCAGATGTTTTTGGCCAATTGCATGGAATATTCGAGATAGCGATGGAGTTTGGGGATAGGTTTCGTGGTTACCGATTCCATATCCAGCTACTGTGTAACGGCTATTTCGTATTTCAAAATTCAACGTTCAGCTGCTAATCCTGAGCCGGTAATCGCCTAGTCCTCAACTCCTTCAATCTCTCTTGCCAAATAGATTCTCTTCAGCCTGTTTCGTTCAACGTGAAACAAAGCTTATCAATGGCCTCGCTCCACGTCGACTTGTTCCACCGTTACCCTGGCAGAGTCGGCTTTCATCGACTTTGGCTTCGCCACATATTCTTCATTCGAGGTGGATAAGCGCTGGAACACGCTTCGGTCCTTCGGACCCAGCAGGTATGTTTCGTTCGGCCCGGCAGTGCTTTTATTAGAGAAGCCAAATGTGTTGATGGTTGAGCTCAGAGAGGAGAACATCATCAAAGCTTCTTTCGCTAGAGGACGTAGGGTCGGCAGGCACGCACTCATAACAGCCGTATTCACCTCGATCGTACTCCATATGGCAACAAAACGATAACTGTCTGTGAATGGATTTAGTGTCTAACATATCTCCATGTGGTAGGAATTGACCACATACAAGTGATATCGGCATGATCCAATGCAAGTAAGAAATGGAGACGAATTCCACTCAAAACACAGACACTAAAATGGTCAGCTCAAGTTCGCCGACAACGTTGTTGGGCACATACAATCCTCCAAGTAAGAACAAACCTGAAACAACATATTTCTGCCTGATGGACATCTGCAAGGTCCAGACATTCGGAATGGGAAGTGCCAGGATGATTACATCCATGGCGATGTTGGGCACTGCATTCCCTAAGTAAAACTTTGGTAGGGTGATGCAGGTTGCTGGGACTGTTAAATCCCAGGCTCCACGGACAGGGTTGCATTGAAAAATCGAGACCAGGATAACCGCAATACCCCAGGCAATGACCCCTGCGCCAACAACACTGGTCGTGATAGTGAAACCTCGACCAGGAAAGATAGAGCGGTAGAGTTGAAGGATAGAGATCTTGATTGCGACCAGCGACATAGTGTAAAGTATGTTAGCCACGAAGAGTATCTTGTTAACCCATCAGTATCTATCTTAAGTATGCACCAGGCAAGCATGCTAACACACTTTAAGTAAAGTCTCAACATTGTCCAAAGAGACTGCCATGAGGTGTTTGCCTAACCCAAGGGGAACAGCTTCACCTTGTCAGCCATACGTCACAGCCAGTACTGTACACCGAGCTTGTTGGTAAATAATGGCTTACCCGCGAAACTCATCGCAGCCAATGCCAATGCCATAAGCCATCCGAAAATTAGAATGTAGTCAGATGAACCTAGAGAGACTTTCTTCAATCTCCTTGCAGTCAAACGCCCGGCCAACGCGATTGATGATAGGATAATAACCGCAGAAATCGATCTATTAATGCTGGGCCCACGGTCATCGTTCAGATCAACACTGGACATTTTATTTGTTGTTATTGCTGTCAATGAGGGAATCAATATAGTACATTGACAGCTGTTGAAGAATCATGGCTGATCGCACATTGGGCAACAAGTTTCTTATACCTTCAGGAAGAGGTCAGATTGGCAGATCGGGTGACCCTGTTCGCAATCACCTCACGACCGCTACTAGCTGTGTAGTCTAACGCCTCATCGCAGCAGATCGCTTGGGCCCATGCAGCGACCATTCGAGCCTTTCAATCCTGGTTACATCAATAGCAATACATGCAGTAGCACGCGGTAGCACTACAGCCAAGACCCGTACTATTGAGAAGCTCCAGTCTCAAAAAATCTAGCACATGCATGTCGAAATTTCTAGGACTGCACTAATTAGAAAAGATATCCAAGCTTAAGACATGGGCTTGATTCCATTCGGCTCGCACAGCTCTAGACCTTACCGGGCTCGAAGCGCCGTGCGCTTATAGGACGGGTTTGCGAAAAGGCACCGAACCCTGGGGCTTCTTAGGTATGCATGACACGAAACGAATCAAAGCCTTCACGTAGTATCATCCACTCAAGCTCGACCTTTGGGTACAGCACATCGCAAGGAAGCCACTGTTCGGGGCCTACCTAGGTGTAGTAGGTCGGGCATTTGGTTCTGCAGTGTTGATCTTGGCGCGCAAAAATTTTTTATCGCAAATCAGGACTTCCAATGCTACCTATCATCATACACATCCAATAGTAGCTCAACCGTCCACGTCTCTGACCAAAAATCGGTATCCCGCCAGTTCGCGTTGGTAGGAAAGGCAGCTTGACCTAGATCCGGACGCACGCTTGTTTCCAATTGGCACAAGTGAACCTGTTTACAATCTCCTCGAACGCTTCCTGTACGTAGGCAAGACCTTCAACATTGGTGCGTTTCAAAATGACGAGGTTATTGAACTTACCAGAATGCCCATACTACTGCTCTTATTCCCCTCTAGATGACGCCCTTTGGGCTGGCAGCCAGGGTTCGTGATTGGACAATCGTTGTACCGGGTGCGTACATATTTCTGGAAACCGGTGGGCAAATCATCGTCTCAACAGGTCAAACCGGATGTTTCTGCCGAACCTCTGCGTGCCTGATGTCTCGGAAGAGCTCGATTGAAAGTGAGGAGGCGTACAAGGGCCAAGTATCATTCACATCCTCCAGTGTGCCGAGCGAAGCTCGAACGGCAGCAAGACTGGAATCAAGGCATCCGAAAAGTGCACATTAAGGCTCTTGTGGAAGCACAGATTATCTCTCGTACCTTAGCCTTCGTGGAATAAAACCTTGGGTTTCTTTTCCCCAGAGCTGGAAACCATGCACTGCACGGCCACGCCCAGCCGTGCGCCAGTACCAACAGTCCGATACTCCAAAGTCATTGAAACCGGAATACCCCTCTTTTGTGACGATACGGTCGACGATACTGCGAGCCTTGCAGATGTAGAATTTTCTAATACGGGTCGTAGGCCCTGCAGTTGCTAGTGCGGAATTCATGATGTCCCATAAACAATGCAACTTCGGCTCCCAGTCTACATATTGTCTGCCCAAGTATCATCACCCAAACCCTTCACCATAACAATTTGAAACTTAAATCACATTATCGTACGACATGGACGTTTGCGAGGAGCCAACCGGGAAGAGTGCAAACACGTTCAAGGAGGAAGAACTTCCGAGTAGCCAGCACCTCAACAACCGTGGATGCACGAACAGCCCGTTTTGGAGAAAGGCGGTAGTATATGATTGCGTGGAACAGACTATCCAAGTCCTAAACGAGAAGGATATTGGTCGGTCACACGCTTTCATTGTCCGTGTGCTACGCTAATAAAAGCTTCAATGTCAGACAAAGACCGTTGCCTGGAATTCGATCTTCCCAAGGGCAAACAAGTCACCATTTTCGTCGATGACGAAACCGAGTCCAAGCCCACGATAGCAAGCAAAGGTCCCGGGGGGGAACGTAACGTCGAACTTGCAACCATATATCTTGATCGTTTGGGCATAATTCCAAACTTGTTCCGTTTCTTCGGACAGCTATCCACATTATATGTGATGAAGACAACGCCGTGGAGTAAAACATCGTCGCCCATCGCAAGCGACTGAATGTCTGAAGGCAAAGGGGAGCGAGTCCTTATCTGTTAAGCGTTACCACATAGTTAAATCGCCAATACCACTTCAACATTCCATTTATCACGGCTGTAGAACATTTACCATGTATGGCCCTTTCCCCAACTTCAAGTACTGATACAACACCCTTTCAATTCTAAAAGCTTAATATCTGGTAGTCTCACTGTATCTGACAGTTGATCGTATAATGTACGGGGGCCTCTGGCACCCCTATTGTCATCAATGACAAAGTCCTGGTACTTAAATCGTTGCAGTATTTTCATGGGCTGCTATTATGGGTGCATTCACTCAACACTGGAACAATTTGTGTTACCGTGCAAGAGGCGCTGTCGAGCGGTTGACGGAATAATTGGCATAGGTGGACTCGTGGGGGACCAGCATATTGGCACCCCTACAGCTTGAAACGAATTTTCACAAACCTCTAACTTCTCCAATATAACAGAGATAATCTCATAGATGAACTTAAACTTGTTTAGATCCATCAAATATAACATTTCCTTAGTGAAGACTATTGTCAACTTGCTGATTACGGGTTTATTCTTCGCTGAAAGTACTGACGTTTTGCCCACAAACTTGTGCCAGATGGGTAAAAATAAGCGCCGGTCGAGTGAAGCTGCATTGATGATGCCTCTAGGATCTGCAAATCAGGCTTATTACTCCGAGATGCATTCTACGTTCATGTCAGGGCTGCGACCAAGGCATCACAAGCTGAGCTTTGAGTCGATGCATCGGCTTTCACAAATGGACCGGACCAGATGAGTCCTAGCTGGTCGCCATTACCACGATCGTTCAGCCAGATACTGTCAGCATTGTTATTGATGAAACTTTCAAATCGATCGTTAGGGACAGCCAGTTGCAAAATTTGTAGATTACGCATGAAGATACCCTTGAATTGTGGGCCGTCAGCTCCGCAATCAGGCTCACATGGCTCATGGAGGATGCCATTCGAATCACTCAAGTTCTCGATTGCAGCAATTGCGATTTTCTCGGCCATGGCCAAGTAGGATTCATCTGGTGCAGCCTCGTTGAGCTCGACAAGGCCACCAAGTATCACACCTTGGTTATACGTCCAAACGGTCCCACCGTCGTTCTCGCACGTGTCGAAGTCGACACCATTATTGATATTGTACTCCGCATTGATCATCCCTGTGCCCTGGAACCATTCCCATTCTTTCAATGCCCACTGCAGATAGTCCTGCTTGTTCACGGCTCTATTGGCGAGTTGGGCAGCCACAGTCAGGAATAGCTCGTTTTCGATAGCGCCAGTGTAAGTATGCTGCTTGTTCCACCACATTCCGCCGCAGGTGGCACCCCAACCTGTCTTCATGTCTTCAAAGATTGCGATAGCGGCTTGTAGATAGCGGGGGTCTTTATTTAGATCATACACTTTGAGCCAGGCAAGGGCCCACCAGCCTTCATCGTCATAAAAGTCGTTCAAAAAGCCAGGAGAGCCTACAGCAGCAGGGGTAGCGTTGCTTCGAGAATTCGATGGCCAAACATAGCTTTCAATAGTGTTGGGGGTCATAATCCTCAATGTCGCATTGCGGAGGCTGGATTTCTGCGCCTGTACGAAAGTGTTCTCAAAGACATGCTGGACCATATGGTCAAGAGAGTGATCCAGAGCAGCAAAGTCAGCAAGCACTGTCAAAGCGTTGCCGCTATTCCACCATAAGCTGTCCCAAAGACCGGTGCCATCATTGTACCATTTTTGCAGCGTGAGGATGCCAGCTTGGGCGTGCGAGGCTTTCTCATTTAATGCAATCGATAGCTGTGTCACCGCATTTGTAGATGTAGTCACCAAGGCAAAGAACAAAACTGAGGAATGAAAGACGAGCATTGTAATTTTTTAGCGTACAGGATGAGCAGTGCGGAGGAGGTAAAATTATTTACTCCGCGCTAGGGTGGGTATGCTGATTGCCCTGTATGGCGCTTTTCCCAAAGTAGCAAGTGCAATCAAAGGTATCCGAGTCAGACCTGCCCAACACCACACAACGTCCATCGCTTGTTGACTTACGTGCTGCCACTATATCCTGTGACCGTATTGCGGATACAATGCTGACCTATACCCGAGGCAGCGAGGTTGTTTCATCCCCTTCCTAATAGTTGCTTCAAACATATCCGACCCCAGCCGGAACATTTCCCAGCTCTATCATCACCTCATTTACTAGCCTGCGCATTCCCGAGCCATGGCGGACAATATTACCTGCGGAGAAAAGTGCTGCTGAGCACCTAACCATGGAGTCTCAGCGGTGCTCCTGAGAATGAGGGTCACTCCCCTTTGGGATTCGAACCCAATCCTACGAACAGAAACGGGTTGTATAAGACTCTGGCAGCATGTCGCCACAGACTCAATGCACCCGTCATAGACTCCATGTCTCCTCCGCCCAACATAGCTGTAATAGGTGCTGGCCCTGCCGGCTGCACCTTCGCCCGGCTCCTCATTCGCGCGTCTATCCCCGTGACCGTCTTCGAAGGCGAAGCTTCTTTCTCTTGCCGTGCTCAGGGCGGCACACTGGCCCTGCACGCCGATAGTGGACTAAAGGTTTTGCGTGAAGCTGGGCTACTCGAGGAGTTCGCCAACTACGCTCGGTATGATGGAGAAGCTCTCAGGGTGACGGATAAGACTTTGAAAACCTACATGCAGCTTAAAGGTACATCAGATGAACAGAGCAGTCGCGGGAAGCCAGCGATTGATCGTGCTCGATTGCGTCAAATCTTAGTGGAATCTCTACCCTCTGATGCAATCCGGTGGGGTTGTCGGC
Organism: Cladonia uncialis; assembly: GCA_002927785.1. Taxonomy (NCBI): domain Eukaryota; kingdom Fungi; phylum Ascomycota; class Lecanoromycetes; order Lecanorales; family Cladoniaceae; genus Cladonia; species Cladonia uncialis. The sequence goes on from NAPT01000376.1 coordinate 26,457, forward strand.
TACGGAGCATCGACCCTCATGACTTATCGCTACATTTTGATCATGGCATTGAGAGAGGTTTCGACCTCGTGGTTGGGGCGGATGGCGCATGGAGCAAAGTCCGTTCAATACTCACAGATGTGCGACCAGATTATGTTGGACTTGGAGGCTTCGACCTGCTCGTTGCGGACGCCGAAAAACGCTACCCTCACCTTCACCAGCTCGTCAATCGCGGCACTGTGTTCGCATACTCTGATTCAAAGGCAATATTTGGTCAACAAAAGGGCGATGGTAGCATCATAGTCTCGGCCTACGGTCCGAGAGATGAGGATTGGAAAAAAACATGTGGATACGACCTCAATGATGCGGGTGCAGTCAAAAAAGCAATCAGCCAGGACTACGCTGACTGGGCTGAGCCACTGGTCGAGATGGTTAAGGTAGCCAACGAAGATGAACTGGTTCCCCGCTCTATCTATACCCTACCCGTGGGCGTATCCTGGGAGCATCACCCGAAAACAACACTGATTGGGGACGCAGCGCATCTGATGACGCCATACGCAGGAAAAGGGGTCAATACAGCACTCGTCGATGCCTCCAATCTAGCACATACGATCATCGAAAGCACAAATGCCGAAAATCCCCTTGAGGACTTGGATGCTGGAGTAATAACATTCGAAAAGGACATGTTCGCGCGGGCAGCACAGGTGCAGGATCACTCGAACACCAATATGGAACTAATGTTCTTCACGCCAGGTGCACCTTTTACTACAATTCATCGATGGGTTAGAAACGGGATGGGCCAAAGCTGGTTTGTCAAAGTGTTCGTACCGCTGTGGTTGATCCGCCTTGTGCTTAGGCTCCTCTTCTGGTGGTAACCCAGCTTATCGGCGTTTTGAGGGGAGTTCGAAAACTACTAGTGCGAAGTGGATGTTCAGTTCAGCAGAAGGTGTATGATTACAGACGTTGGAGATAGACTAGGTTGCCAGTATGTATGATAAGATTCCAGCGACACAGTCATTCCAGTTCCTGAGCAAATTAGAACATTAAAACCCAGCACTCAATGATGCAAATTACGTGACCTACAACACCCCCAATACTGTGCTTGTGTTACGTTCTATCGAAGAAGAAGTACTTGACATGGTCCTTGCTGTCGAAATCCTACCATACGAGCTACATCATACTTCTGACAAGCCTTGGCCAGTCCTCCTAACGACGGCAAAGGGAACGCTTGCCTGGCATTAGACCGGAGCCAGTAAGGAACAAATTGCCCTGAAAGTCCGTACTTACGCCGAGCTTGAACGATAATGATCCACGAGCGCACACACTCTTTTTGAACACATCTAGATCCATGGTCCTTGTGACTTTCACAGTATCGAACCGACCAATGGCAACCCTTGCCGTGTCATGTACCTGGCCAGATACGGCGGCCTTTGGCCTATTGGTCCTGAACCTAGGTGGGGCTGTGTCGATTTACGCCAGCTAAGCGAGTTGCCAATTAATCCACTCGTTTAATGTAGCCTACCTAGCCGGACAGCGCCGATCCTAGTACACGTTAAATAAAGCGTATTACTAATAATAACCGCCTTAAGGCCGTAATAAAAGTAACACTGTTATATCATCGTTAAAATAAATATTACGGTGAAATCACGATTTGATAAAATTTATGTTATTTTATAAAATACGGTATATCTAATAAAACCAGTCACTAGAATATCATTGCCAAGCCTGCCAAGCTTAGTACTCGGGTATTGAACATAGCTAACATGTTCAACGCTATACTGATTTTGATATCAAAATCAGGCGATTTAGACGATTTTCTCGCGGGGGCGTCTTCCAGGAATGCGCCCGGTAGTGGTGGGGTGGTGGTGGTG
>NAPT01000377.1:0-28104 GCA_002927785.1 Cladonia uncialis
CCCCCAATGTGAGCACCTCTAAACTTTGCTCACCCTCAAGCCTTCGCGAGATCCTCAAACCAAAGGTTTCTTCCCTATCGACAACCAGCCTCTGCATCCCTTTACGTGTTGACGAGTTGTCCGCACTCTACTACACTTCGAAATAAGACAAATCAGCCAAGTCTTTCCATACAGCATGTCAGCTGGCCCTGGACTCTGTGGGAACACAAAGAGAATTTCGGAAAGAAAGCCGGCTCAAACCTCACCTACCAAGATGACTGGGCAAGAGGAAATTAGCAATACCCTCTTTGATTTTGTACTCATGCCCACAATTCCCGCAGACCATCTTACCCTCCCGGACTTCAGTCTCCAGTAAGAGGGTGTGCAAGTCTCGCATCACCTTCTCGTCGGCAACGTCAGGTTCTGACGTTTCCATGGCGGTTTGGGGAGCTGGCGAATCTGTGTTGCTAGGCGCAGGGTCCAAGTTGGGTTTCTCAGGAGGGACAGTCGTAAAGCCGAGCTATAAGGAAAGATGTGAGAGCTGATTTTCAAAGTATTTTTCCGTAAAATTGATCTTGCTGAGGTGTGGAAAGGGTCAAAGCGAGAGACCATTCCTCAAGCACAGAAAAAGTAATCGCGGCCTTACCAAAACCGTATAGCAGAGAAACAACAAGAATACTCTACACCAGCGAGCATGCATACACATACCTCAGTAGCGGTAACCTTCAGCCCCTCCCAGTCCACCCTGGGTAGAATATTCCTCAAAAAGGAAGGATTATATTCAATATCCGACTGCTCGAGCTCCGCATCCCGAAAATGTAGGGGAAAAGATAACGAAGAAGACTTGCATGCCTTCACAGCACAAGTCAAGAAATTGACTGTCAGTATCTTCATCTTTTATATCTCCATCGAATGGTAGAAAGAGCGCCGAACATCATGTAGCCCAAGGGCTAGGTATCCCAAAACCCTCGCTTAAACACACACTAACCCTATTTCCCCTTAGCCTCCCCGCACCCACTTCCCACTAACCGACAAAATATCAACCTCTACTGCTCCTCGACAATCGACACACCAATCCGCAACCATCACGATGGCAGTCAAGCAGCGGAGCGGTATTGCTTCGGGTCTTAACAAAGGCCACGTATGTCTCCCCCATACCATGCTGTGTTGTTCAGCGAAGAGTACAAGAAGGAATGGAATAGGCTGACAGTGGACCAGAAAGTCACACCTCGCGAATCCAAGCCACGGATCTCGCGCACCAAGGGCCATTTGAGCAAGAGAACAGCGTTTGTAAGAGAAATTGTTAAGGAGGTTTCTGGGTACGTTGGTTGCTTGTCTAACAACAACATTTTGAGGCATGCGTGGGAAAGCAGAAAGGATACCAGGAACTGAGGACATGGATAGATTGATTGGAGTGAGAAATTTGTGGCTAATTCGAGGGACTTTTACCAGACTTGCACCCTACGAGCGTCGTGTCATCGAACTGCTCCGTAATAGCAAGGACAAACGTGCTCGTAAGCTGGCTAAGAAGCGAGTACGTACAACCTCTCCCCTATCAGCAGCGCATCTGCATATATCCATTGCTTGCCGGATAAGCATGGAGGCACACACGAGATATAACTGATAGGGCAAGCGCTGATTTTCTATTTCTAGCTTGGCACGTTCGGACGCGCGAAGCGAAAGGTCGATGAGCTACAAGGCGTTATTGCCGAGTCGAGGCGGGCTGGGCATTAGATGGAGAGGAGGGGTTGATGGTTGTGGTTGAGGCATGGATGACGGAGAGCGAGCATATGACGGACGCTTGAGCTGAATTGCACAACTGCTTAAGACAGTATCATAGGCTAGCAATGAATGTCATGCATATGGAATATTTAAGTCGCTCTCATCAGTTCTATGCTACATTTGGGTGTTATGCCGAAATAATCTAGGCTTTCGGACTCCGTGCTAATGCTTGATTCCTCCCATTTCTAGTAGCATGAAGCAAGAAAGAGTATGCTCGCCCTGCCCGCATTGAACTCCTTTTCACATAAACTTCGTAATACATATCCCCTTGATTATTTCTTGCCCGGGAGTTTTAGCCACTTCGGCACACCACCTTTCTTTTCTTTCCCTTCCGACTTTCGTTTTTGGTCCGCAATCCCACCCTGAGATTCCTGTTTCTCCTCGACCTCTACTCCTTCAGGCTCTTTGACTCTGATTTCCTCTGCTTTCTCCTCATACACACTCTTGAGTATCTTCCCTCCCCGAGCTTCTTTGCTGGCACCTTCCTCCCAGACCACGTTGATAAGAACGGCCCCAACCATACCCAGGCCTTGTATCAACCTCATATTCTCTTTTGGAATATTCTGAGGACCTTTGGGTGTAGAGAAGTTCAGAGAAAAAGGTTCTTTTTCATTGCGCATGAGCCGCTGGACGAACTCATAAAGTGTCGCCGTCGTGTCAAGGTTGGTGAATGTACTGACGACCTGTGATTGATCCGGGAACCGAATCTTGATCCTGACCTCCCTCACTTCGGCATTCTTCTTAGCCTGAGCCTCTGCCTGGGCGGCTAATTCTGCATCACTAGGCAGAGTCTTGTTCCTGGAGTACGTGGCGAGACGTTGCTGGTGAAGTTTGGCATGATCAATAGTGGGCTCGTAATCCTTCTCATTGTGGGCTTGTCGTGCCGCGGCTGGTGTGGAAACCGAGGGGGGAGCATATATGATCATAGGCCGCTGCGAAGGGCCCGTTATCGGAGATTCCTCTATTGCTGAAGGGTCAGGAAGCGAAGCGTCTGTTTCTGAGGGGGGAGGAATTGTCTCGCTTCTGGTCGATTCGGGAGAGAAGGGGCCGTCCGAAGGTGGTGATAGAGCGTCAGCAGGTGCAGGGTCAGCAGTATTTTCTCCGGTGAGGATAGGTTCCTCTTCAGATGTATTAGGCGGAATTTGCGTGTTCGCAACGCTGCCAGCATGTGCTCCTCCCATACTGTCTCCTTCCGCAGACTTGAAGTATTGGTCGATCTCCGTCATTGCTTCTTCTAATGGAGTTTCCGTCCCTCGAAAGCTTAGCCGAACTAGAACACTGCCACTGTTGAAACCAAGTTGTGCTAGAGTCTTTTGGAGATCCGTGAATGAGGATAACTCTCTTCCCATCACGTGTATCACTGGAATTTCGTAATACATTCTCCCAGCACCGCTTGATGCACCAGCCCCCATCTTTGCTGTCCCTCTTGCCGTGAAGTTTCTTGCTACTTGTGAAGTTGATTCAAAGTGCCGGAGTAACAGCCATAGCGTCGTGCTGCTTGGAAGTTTGTCTGTAAGTCTGCTTTGTCCGTTCGCTTCTGATTCCGGAAGCTGAAGAGCCACTGAAACAACGGAGGGTGATCGAGAAAGGACAACAAGCTGAAGCTTTGCGCCTGAAGAGAGACCTGAGAGCCTTATAGGTTGTGAAAGATCCAAAGTCTTGTTATTGCTGTTCTTTAACCCATGCTTTGATGGATCAAGCCCTAGCTTCCCACATGCTTCTTGCAGTACATCCGAGAGATGCTTCGTAGGTGTAGTCTTGATTACAGCGCGCCGAGCCGTTGAGTCAAGCACGACAACGTGAGAAGACATGGGGCTTCGGTTGCGTTCAGGCTGGGAGAGATTGTCGTATTAGATAGGATGGAAGGCGGCGACAGTATGCCTAAGCAGAGAGCAGCCACAATAAATGTGAGTTATAGCGAACACAAGGTGTATGTTGACATGGAAGGCAACAGAGATGCGGGAAGCTTCCACTTCCAACCCCACTAGCGCGTCATCAAGGCAAGGCAAGCTCTCAAGGCCTTTTTCTACGCACACACTCTCCACACATCACTCTAACTCCGTTTCCTTGCGATAGTAGAGAGCTACTCCTATCGCCCCCCTCCCACCTACAATGGCCTCACCCGAAGTCCACCACCTCTTTCACCACCCAATTGCGGACCACTCCTTCTCCGCAGACCGCAAAGCCCTAGCCGTAGCACGAGACAACAACGTCGAGCTCTACACCCGCACCGGCAGTAAATTCACCCTGCAGGATGAGCTCAAAGGCCACGATAAGACAGTCACAAGTGTCGACATAGCTCCCACAACCGGCCGTATCGTTACATGCTCACAGGGTACGTCTACGCCTTTCCCCATTTCCTCAATTCCAAAACCGTACATACAGAGCACCTAGCTAACAATTTATCCACCCCGCAACAGACCGCAATGCCTACGTCTGGGAACCCTCCCCGACAGGCTGGAAACCCACCCTCGTCCTCCTGCGCATCAACCGCGCCGCTACCTTCGTCCGCTGGTCCCCCTCCGAAGCGAAATTCGCCGTCGGCTCTGGCGCCCGCGTAATAGCAGTCTGCTACTTCGAGTCCGAAAACGACTGGTGGGTCAGCAAGCACCTTAAGAAACCCATCCGCAGCACCATCACCACTCTCGCCTGGCACCCCAACTCTGTCCTTCTCGCCGCCGGCAGCACAGATGCGCATGCGAGGGTTTTCAGTAGTTTCATTAAGGGGGTGGATGAGCGGCCGGAGGGGAGTGTGTGGGGGGAGAGACTGCCGTTTGGGACTGTTTGTGGGGAGTATTTGAACAATGAGGCGGGATGGGTGCATGGGGTGGCGTTTAGTCCGAGTGGGAATGCGTTGGCGTTTACGGCGCATGACAGTAGTGTTACTGTCGTGTATCCGAGTGGGCCGGACGAGGCGCCGAGGGCGGTGGTGAGTTTGAGTTTGCAGGTGTTGCCGTTTTTGAGTTTGATTTGGGATGGGGAGAGTGAGATTATTGCTGCTGGTTATGTAGGTGTACCCTCTCGACCTCTGAAGTGTATGGGAGGTTGTGCTCTGGCTGATAGAAACAGGATTGCGAAGCGTATAGGCTACAAGGCAATGAGCAAGGCTGGCAGATTGTGGGATCTATGGAATCAAAGGGCCGACCTGGATTAGGCGAGATGAGGGAAGAGTCCGCATTGAACATGTTTAGGCAGATGGATCTAAAGGGCAAAAGTAAAGATGATACGCAGCTGAAGACGGTGCATCAGAATACGATTGCTACTATCAGGGCCTATGATGTATCCGGCGGAAATGTGAAGAAGTTTAGCTGTAAGTGCCGTCCTTGTCGTAGATTGCGATTGAAGATGGTGTCAGGATTCTGCTAACCTCTTGCATAGCAAGCGGTGTAGATGGGAGAGTGGTCATTTGGTCCACTTAGAGAAACGACATAAGAGTAAAACTTATGATGAACGATAGATGGACAAATATGGAGGCCAATCCATAGGCAAACCACTACGAAGATACATGCCCCGGTAATCCCAACATACCATGATACCAGCGGCACCGATGAACATCCATAAAAATCTCTCGTAGCCCGTAGCTACATTCCACCTCACCATTGCCCCAAAAGAAAATATCACAGTCACCGAACTCAAGTCAAGCTCAGAATACACCAATTTAACGTGAATTGTTAATTCTTTGTATTATTCATAAACTTAAGAACATTTGGCTCAAATCATCTCCACCGTCTCATCAATATTTCGCTTGCCTCCTCGCAACGCTATGCTGGAATGGAACGTCGCTTGCTCTGAATATCAGTGGGGTAATCCGTATGTCTTTGAAAATGTCCAACACCAAAACCATGATTTAATAGTAAAAAAAGATTTCCACTCCCGCCGCACTGCTTCATGATTGATTCATTGCCTCTGTCCGGAGGTGGGGAGAGCCATCTCTCCTCCCCTCCCCTCTGGCTGAATTATTGTCCGGTTGTGGGAAACTTGTCTCTTTTCCTCAACTTTTCCCCAGAGAATCGGAGCGAATTCTTCTTTTGTTGACTTCCTTTAAGAAACATACCATCTAGTTTCTTCAGACCCTCTGGATCTTAGTCCATCTAGGTCACTTTCGTATCTCATGACCCCTCCTTTCCATCTTCAGCACAGTACTCCAGAATTAACCTCTCCAGATCCAGTAATTTATATGGCTTCGTCATGAATCCCTCCATCCCTACCTCCCTCGCTCTCTCCAACGCGCTGTCAGTTACGTCCGCACTAACGGCTAAAACCGTGACTCCTTTTCTTCTAGTCCGACCATCGTCGTCCTCGTCCTTGGGCCCAGCACCCTTCTTCACTTGCGGTGATTTTGACTTCTTAGCTGATGCCTTTTGCCGTTGATCTCGCTCGTTGGCGAAGATCCGTTGCGTGGCTTCGTAGCCGTCCATATTAGGCATCCATAAGTCCATTAGGATTACATCGATAGGCTTTTCGCCGCGGACGACGCGGTCAATGCTCATTTGATGCACAGCTTCAGCACCATCGTAGGCTTCATGGACATTATTGTAACCCAGCTTGCCGAGCATGTTGACGAGGAGCTTGCGATTGATTTTGTTGTCTTCCGCGACAAGGAAGGTTAGAGGATGCTTTTTGGCGAGGTTGCGGTCAAAGGTTGGAGCGTTCTTGGTAGAGGGGCGGCGGGATGGAGTTGATTGAGAAAGGCTGTTGCGCCGAGATTGGGAAGTCGTATCGAGGGGAGAAGTGGCTTTGGCAAATGACGGGTCGGATAGTCTACTAGGATGTGGCGTCTGTGTGGTGCGAGGCGTGGTGCGTCGACGGTCGGTTGAGGCTGTTTGGCGAGCACGAGCTTTGGAGGCTGGCTCGCTAGCGGCATGACGAGTGGGAGTAGGTGTGCGGCCTGTTGGAGTCGATCCTCTACTGTAGCCTTCGTTGTAAGATATGGGAACTCGAAGCTCAAACTCTGAACCACGTCTTGGACCAGTCGTGTCAGATCTAACACATACAAGGTCTCCTCCGATTCTACGTGCCAGACCTTTGGCGACAAGGAGTCCTAAGCCTAGCCCCTCTTTTTGCCGGGTGAGAGAATCGTCTTCGCGGGAGAATGGCTTGAATAGATACGGCAAGAAGTCTCGCTCTATACCAGGACCTGTATCGACGATGTTTATGACAATCGCTTTTGCTTTGGAAGTCAGATTGGCCTCCAAAGTTATCTTGCCTTCCTCGGTGAATTTGATGGCGTTCAAAAACACACAGGAAACCAACTTTGCGAGGTCCCGTTCATCGACTATAGTTGGCTCAGTCAGCCACACTTTTGTTGGCGAACTCGTTGTGACTTACCAAATATTGTCTCCGGTACCTGGGGATCTACGGACCATTCAATAATTTTGGTACAAAGATCCCCATTCGAACCCCGTGTCCTGACGTCGATGATCTCACCGCCGTCCGTCTCCTCAGCAATTGCTGAGTCTGGTCTTCCTCCAACCCTTAGCGACTCGTTGATGACCACGTGCAACAGTTCTCGGACTTTTGTGTGACGAAGACCCGGAGTTGTAGTAGATTCCGGTTCAGATAATTCCAGTGCAATGCCAGGCTCGACAAGTGATGGTCCTGGCCCCTGTCCTACTACGCCTTCCATTGCCCCAGTAATATTATCACTTTCTTCCACAGCACTTCGTAAGGACCTTGTATGGGGAGAGACGTCTCGATCTGGTGTTGAAGCTGCTGAGGATGGGGCTTCTAGGTGTCGATGCTTCGGAGCAGGTCCAATACTCCCAGAGTCGCTAGTTCTTTGCCGCTTGCTGCGCCTGAAGAACATGGTTTTACCCTCTAGTATGCTTGGCCGTCTGCCACTGGAACCAGTCGATGCTACGTCCATGCAGTCCTCGTCGGTTGGGTGGTTGGGAGTGTCTGGCACTTGCATGTTCAGATCATAGGCGTGGACCACGTTATCTGCGGCCTCTACAGCCCGTCGCGAGCTATCTGGTGCAAGTTAGTGTCTGCCATGTATTAGATATCACACCTTAACTCACCCTGGACAACCTCAATGTTGTCACGCAATGTCTTGAATACTTTCCGTACCGCCGCGTCTGATTGGCCTTCCAACGACTCCTGTACCGTAGCATGCATGACATCGAGCATTCCCACCACACCCTGCATTGGAGTTCGTAACTCATGGGACAAGCTTCGAGCATAGGGTTTCAACGATTGTGCCGCGGTGACTGCGTCTGCAGGAATCACCCTTTTGGGCTTAGTTATCTCTACGTCTTTCGCATAACTTTGCCCTTGAAGTAGCCGCTCGAGAATGACGTCTTCCAGAGAATGTAAAAGCATCTCAATGTATGCCCAGCCCAATCTTAGTTCCGCTACTCCTTTCACGGTCCACATCATCCCAAAATGTCCGAAACACTTGCCCTCAGCAAATAAGGGCACTCCGAGGTAGGCTTCTGTGGGAAAAGGGAAATTATTTGGGTTGTTGAGGATGAATTGCGGTAAACCCTCAGGAATCAGGAAGACCTTGTCATGCTTCATATGATGACATGGTGCGCCATAGGCCAGATATTTATAGTCTCGGTGTAAATTTTCCAGCTTGTCGCCGTCATTGTAGTAGAAAGCAACGCCCAGCAAACATGACCCCGGTTCTCCGATTGGGGGCATCTCAATCGCGGAGTCTTGATCATCAACCAGAATTCTTTTCGTGACAAATCCATACTGAGCCCCTGTGATGTTGGTCATGCCACACATGAGCAAGCTCCAGAAATCGTATGTCGATGCCTCTCTAAGCTTCTTCTTTAGTATCACAAGCTCCTCAACAGCGTTATTTTCCGCCACTGTGTAATGTTGCCCAACGGTTTCCCGGAAGCCCCAATCTCCATTATGTGCAGGCACGCCCGGCTCTGTGCTTGAGACACATAATGATGTTCTTTCCAGCATGCCCTCCAATTCATCCACGCCCGCTGGCTTTTTCGACTTATGGCGACTCATTGTTTACGCTCTTTTAAATCCCCAAGAGGTCATCTGCATAGGTCTCCCTGGTTGATTCCAACAGCAAGTCTTGCGCGTGAGTGGGGTATCATTGGATCCGCGGAACCGAGATTGAGAGATTCAAAAGGGCGACGAGCGCTATATAGGCATCTTGGTCGTTGCGCAGTGGATCAGTTTGAGGTATATATTCATCTATGTCGCACACCCACAAACAGGAGCCCAATACGAGGAAAGGTATGCTGCATATAATGCGATCAAATTTTTTTGCCTCTGTGGGAAGGCTAGTGGGAGTGAAGGAGGTAAGTCCGCAGATAAAGGCTGGGTATGGAGAGGGAAAGAGAAAGAGTCGAAGTCAGAGGCGTGTGTACTTTGATGGATGTGAAGGCTAGTGAGAAGGTGTAGATTGCGCTGTCGGACCGGCTCGTTGCGTGATGATGTTCGGTTTCAGGTGGTAAGATAGCAGGGTCGAAGATTCATAGGATTGGTAGCTTGGAGTGTACGTGTAGTAGTAGTAGTAGTAGTAGTTACGGTAGCCGGGAATAGCAGGTTGTTCGTGGGTCCGTGGATGGGATGGGTATTATGAAGGCGCAGATCCTGTCGACAGGCTATACGGCTTTGTCGGTCTAGGCCCTGCCGATCGCCGTTTCATAAGTCGCATGCACTTTAGGTACCTAAGGGACTCTACTCGGCACTCTCATTGGGCTTGGAGCCAGATAAACAGGATGATTTCCCCATGAGAGAGTCTCGGCTATCTGGCATTTGCACCCTTTTTTCCTTTTTTTGCGATTCCCATCCATTTCGTGAGACGTATACCCTTATTCTCTTGCTTACAAGATATACAAGATATACAATATTTATACCAAGTATTGGAGCTATGAAAGAGCCAAGGGTTTCCGTGTGCCGGGCCATTTCGTTCACGAAGTCTAGAACACGTCCTTAGGCCTTAGGCCATCGTCCAGCCCTCACTCCCGTCTTCCGATCGCCTCTCCAGCAAGTGAATCAGCCTAAAGCGACTTCGAGGACAAAGCTCCTTGGGAGAGGCCTGGCTCCCATGGGGGTCACCCCTCATCAAGTTAGCCCCCCTCCACCACCTCGTCATCCCTTCCGGACTCTACCTTAAGCGACGCCTAGCGACACCTAGCGATGAGATCTGCTGGATCCCTGCAGAGATGCCATTACGACATCCAGGGCGTTTGGGGCGCGAGCTGACTTGGAGTATCACTTGGAGTATCAGCAGTCCGATGAAGGAACAGTGACCATATTATACCATGGCAAAATCCCTGAGAGATGTTGGATAGAGCTCTGATGGAGCCTTGCAACGCTGGCATCTTTTCTGCTATGACCATGAGATGTGTACCTAAGGTACGCTGGTAAATGATGAAAAGCTGTGGAGAGTTTAACTTCCACCACATGATGTCTACATGCATCATCCGTCGAACTGCACGGCCCAATTGTGCTCAACATCCGCTTACACTTCCTCAACTCGACTCACTCACTCACTTCGGCTCGCATCGTCGCCCGCTGATCGTTCCTCGAATTAGGCCCCCAATCTCACATCAACTGCCTATTTGGGCATCTCAGCTATTCATTAACTGCTACTTAGAGCACTACTTAAAGTATCACATGTGCTGACTTTGCGCCTTTATGCTTGCTGGCCGCGAGGCTGCCTAACACATCTCATCACTACGAGGGTTAGTTGGCAGTCGCATACGGTAGACCAGAATGCTCTTGACGTACCGACGTGATCGTGGACACCTGTTACGCCATACCGCCGTACTCGGACTTCAAGTCTAAACCGTCTTCTCGGTATCCAATGTTTGAGCATCGAAGAGAACGGTGTGTCACTCCTTGTTCTAAGCGTCCTTGAGATGGAAAAGGCACAACCGATGTCACCCCGCGGCCGAGAAGTTTTACCAAAAATCTCATGAAATCTCAATCGTCCCTCAGCTCCTGCATAATTGACATGATGGAGCTTAGCTGGCTGATTATGGTGCTTCTCCCTGAGTCCCTTACATCTAATCGCATCTTCTGCCTACAATAACGCCTTCGGTGCGCCATTTCACCTAGACCGTGAGCTTTTCCGCCTCTTTGGCGACCTTGAGTTTCCTGCTGGCGGCACCCCATCCATTCTTACACCTCTTCGCTCCATCTCTTTTTTTGGCCCCGCTGCACCCATCTTCGGCGATGATGGTTTCCGCTCACGATCCAAGCCCGCCATCACTCTCTCTGCAGCACTTCCTCTTATTGCCTTAGACCCTAACCCAATGCCTGGTGTAACTCCCCGACTTGATTGACCCGAATCAGTCGCAGAGACAAATTCAATGCCTTCCCGTGCCGCCTTTGCTTTCTCTTCTTCCTTTCTCTTTGATATCTCCTTCTGAGATATTGCCAACTCTTCCTTGTATGCGAGATCTGGAAATCCTTCTGGGTCCCATAGATTCGCGGGCAGAGTTGTAGCATATTGCTGCTGATTCTGTACACCGGCAAATTCCATCAACTTGGGAAGTAGACTCGGATTCTTGAGGGCAGAAGAGGTAGCGAGTTTGGCGTTGAAATGTACACCTTGCTGTTTCAATTGCAGGAAGTGTGCAAACTTTTGATCTGCGCCTGGGGCTGGTGAGCCCGGAGGTGAAGGAGGGATATCAAGATTAGGTTTGATCGGCAGTGTCAGATTTCGAATCGTCGCTCGCTGACTTGTGTAGGGAGAAGAGGGTTCGGAGAATGTTTTATCCTCAGGCACTGTACTCGGTGGGGGTCCAGCTGGCCCTACTAGTTCTTGATTGGCGATTGTAGTCTGGACGGGAGGCTCAATCTTTGGCTCTTCTGGTCTCAAAGAACCATTAGTAGTAACATCTGGACTTATTAGCACATAGGACAGGGAAACAGCGTGCAGCTCATGCTCACCCGGAGACCCTTGCCTTACATAACAAGCATTCTCAGTGTGAGCTTGAGTCTAAGGTCTAGACAGTCAGCCATAGCCATAAAACCCGGGGAACTTAGGCGGAGTCGTACCTCAGAAGCCAGGTTCCCGTCATTGATGCTCTCCGCAGCATCCTCCTCATCGCTGCCGCCATAAGCCACCAAAGCAGACATATTCCCTACCCTGGTTGTGTCTGTTTGGAACGCTGATTTAAGACGTGGACTGAAGACCGCCCTACCCAACAGCGCTAAGGACTTTAGTGGTGTCGCCCTACCCGAAATATCGTCTCCCTCCTTTCGTCTCGCACAGAACGTTTCTTTACACGCATCCCCTACTTTCAATACACAAGCACACCAGAGTAACCTGGGGAGATCACCTTCTTGCTTTCTTCCTATCCTTGCTTGCAGAATCTTACCTTATCACGTTCCAGCCCGCTTGCTCCGGACCCTGCGGAATCCTCGTACTGGTCTCCTGAACAGCCACCACCTGGATCCCAACCATAGCTATTAGGTAGCTTACAGAAGTTGCTTAGAGGGCACTAGGCTCGTACAGCATATATAGAATATTTAATACCAGCAAGTCGAGAATCTGGCATTGATTGTCTGCTTTGTCTTTCGAACCTTCGTCGTTGGGATGCCCCTGACTTAAAGAATACTTTTTCTTAGCATTCCTTCTTCTCCAGCAGATACCTCACTTCTGCTCTCCAGATACCAGTACCGCAAATTTCTAGCATCCCATAATGTGGTCGTATGTTACATTCCTCACAAATGGGAAGACCACTGATGGCATGCGTTCAATAGTACTGGTGTCGTCGGCGAAATGCAGCAAACCCTGCCCGAAATGTCGACCCTTCAACTCACCGAAATGTTCTCGCAGAATATGGACCTGTCCAACGGCGATGGCAAAGCTGCAGGGCAGTCCGTGTCAGTCACACCGACCGTAGAGCCCATCGAGCCGCCGCAACCATCGATCAAGTACAGCATCTCGCAGCATTATACGCATTCGGCACACGTCGTTCAAAACTTACACCCGCTACAACCTTCGAACGGAGATACTGCTAGCCGAATGCTGATTAAGCATGGCATTGCACCCTCGTCACTCCTTCGGGCCCAACTAACCCTTTTCGAACAAGCAGACGAGGATCAAAGGTCACGCCTCATCGAGCTCTGGACCATCGTACCTCCGACATATGCCAGAAATGGAGGCCAGGATCTGGCGGACAAGCTTGGTGAATATCAGAGTACGACACTGGCACAGGAGGAAGAATTAGCTAGGCAGAGGTATTATTCTAACGGTCTTGAAGGGAATACAAACGACAACACACAGATTGAGCAGGTCCAGGACCGCAAGCCGCCTCCGCCTGTTGATTTCTTCATGCAAAGCTCCAGCGAAGGACTGCAGCGGGCCATCAGTCAGCACTTTCCTACCACAGCAAGCCCAGGCCAATCCTTTGAGAGCAATGGAAGGTGGTCTGAGGATCTGAACCAGCTGTACATGGAACACCAGTACGGACATTTTGATCACATGCAGCGTCAGAATGGCGAATCACAGGAGATAGTCATGGAAGACGAAGGGATGCTTTAGGGTTGGCTGAGTAGCAGCCAGAAATTTTGGGAGTACCATCATGCGGTCTTCATGCGTTGATAATTTTGCAGCTACACTAATACATACACACACCCCTCCCCCTGCAGATCAAGTAAGCTAATCCTTAAGATTTTCTGGCTTCATCAGGGTCCTAGCTAGACTTGAAATTCGATCATTCAACCTCCGTACTCCAGGTAAGTCAGTCACTACCATATCCGAAAGTTACCTTACCCTAGGACCGTTCCCAAGACCTCAACTTGTCTCAATGACCATCTAGCCGAACTCAACCAACACGCGTGCTAGTGGACTGACATAGGAGCTTCCTTACACCTTTTGAATTCTACTCTCTTCCCAAGATCAACTATGTCCCACGATGTTCTGACACCGAAATGAATTGGCAGGCCGCATCATTTGTCTCGTTGAAGATATTCCTAACTGCACAGTACGCTATATTGCTCTAGAAGGTCCGCTCTGAATTTCTTTTTGAAAAGAGTCACATGTCGTATCACGCAATCACAGAAATAGCAAATGGGAGTTTTCCGTTAATCGTCAAAAAATGTCTATGCATAAATGATAGCAACTATGTCATTAGCATTTAGGAATGAATATGTATCCTCCGAGATATCTAATTATCGACCAAGAAATAACGATTCATATCAGTCCCTTAAAAGAGGCATGTCAAGTAGAAATCATGTCCATTAACCATAGACGGCCCGGTGTTTCTTTAACCAAACCATCCCAACCAATCATCCATCATCTATCACGGGAAATCGATGTTGATTGAATGATGTCTTGCCAAAGACAGCGAGGTGTTTACTCCTTTGGAAGGAATGCTGATTGGTAACGATTATGTACCCAGTCCGTGAGAGTGATGCTCAAACCCTTCCTTCTGTCAGAAGAGATGCCGAGTAATGATGATCAACTACCTGGACCATGATGGTGATGATGTTGATTAAATGAATCCAGGACGTCACGGGTAGGTATTCGCGCACCGGGCGTGAGGAGCCCGCTAGCTGGCGAGATGAGAGAGCAGTATTTCGTGGTATGTGAAAGGGGAATATGCCGTAAATTTTGAGACATCGCGTGCGTGTAAGACCGGAGCAGTAACGAGAAAAAGGAGAAGACGAGGCTAGACGTTGAAAGATCCAGCGGAAGAGGCATGGTTGTATGTACGATGTGATCTGCTGATAAATAAGATGTTGCCAGGGAGAGCAGATCCATCAACTCCAAGGCGCAGGCGCAGCTATGGCACACTATTTCTTCTGAAACGACTCAAAGATGTGATGGGCCTTCTAGGACAGTTCAGCGTCTAACCCGGCGAGAGCTTCGGTGATGTCTTCGGTGGCACGCCTGAGTTTCGTGCAGCTTTCTTCAGGAAGATCGCAGAAGTCGTTGTTGGCGGATGCCTCTGTGGTGCTAGATGTCAGTTATATGCTTACGCAGATGAGGATTGAAAACCAGAGGTTCAAAGGGGAGGGCCTTACCAGCTTCAGGGTCCGGGAAAGCACTAGCATCACGCTCAGCCATCGACTCTGCGGCAGCGAGAGCCTCACGCTTAGCATTAGAGCATTCTCCGCCGGGGAGATAGCAGGGATTGGCCTCCGGCTCGGCGAGGGCGTAGGCTTCGGCGGCAGCTTCTGCGAGAGCTAGAGCCTCGCGTTTGGCATTGGAACATTCTCCGCCGGGTATAAAACAGAAACGGTGTGGAGGTTCTGCGAAGGCGATGGGTCCAGAGAGAGCCTCGGCGGCGGCTTCGGCAGCACGCTTCAGTTTCGCTTTGATGCCGCATACTTGACCACCTCCCCTGCATGCCTCCGCGCCATGAGGCCGGACGGCTTTATCAGCGTCGTGAATGATCTGGCCTTGAGCCGTAGGTTGGGCTGATACCAGAATCGCTGGGGCGGCAGCCGCGGCACGCTTCGATCTCAAAGATTCAGACACGGTTGTGGGATGGTTTGTTGAGTCGTTTTGTGCAGAAATTTCAGCGACGCGCTTCAATTTCGCTTTGATGCCGCACATTTGACCACTTCCTCTGCATGCGTCATCCCCATGACGCCGGACAGCTTTATTAGCGTCATGAACGAGCTGGGCTTGAGTTGTAGGTTGGGCTGACGACAGAATCTGTGCTGCGGCATCGACGGAGGCCACTGTGAGGAGTGCCGCACAGGTTATGCTGCTGATCTTCATAGTGCTGGTGAGATTGTTATTTTAGTCGGTTCAGACTGAACGAATACTGAATTGAAGAACTGTTGTCGAGGGAGTGCTGGGAAAGATGTGGAACGTTCAACGTCCTAGCAGGCTTGTAATGAATGTTTGAAAAAGTATTAGAGAAGAAGAGGAAGAAATATTTGAGAGAAGGAAGAGAACTTTTGGGGAAGGAGTTGAGGCGCAAAACCTTAAGGCTAACGAGAAATTCTTATTTATTCTGATACTGACAATAAGAATTCACTCAGAGGCTTTTGAGGTGTCAATAAGAAAACAGACTATGGATGAGGTGGTATCCATATGGTCCCAAAACGGGTGTCAATAACGAGTTCTCATTGATACTGACAATGAGAATGATAACTGAGTCACAATCGAATTCTTGTAATGAAATTGATGGGAAAGCGATCCATGCCGCTCTGCCCCGAAATGGATGTCAATAGCACTTATCCAAGTCCAGGCCTCTGTAAACAAGACCTTCAAAGACATATGCTGGGACGAGGAATCACAATGATGACAAAGGATAACTTCTGGGACGCCAAACAGGTAAGGATCCCACGACTTTTGGGAGCTTTCGTGACCACTGGAGCTATTGCTTCACTGAATATAGTCTTCAGTCAAGGACTCGCTGCCGTTAACAAGGAGCAACGACCATTTGACTCAATTCAATCGGTATCCCGCCTGTACATCGATTACCTTGCGTCCGAAATATTCAACCATCATGGTCCCGACTGTGGTTAGGTCGCTGTACCGTGTTATAAAGGAAGCGTTGTGTCGGAGGATTATTGACACCCAAATCGGGTAATGGCTTTAACGCACTAACCTCAACTAGGCAGAATTCTTGAAGGCCGACATTTTAGCAGAAACTGAGTAATGTGAATGCGAAAATCATATGGCAAGACAAGTTAAGCGATGAATAGGTTTGCGGCCTGTCCAATTGCTCATCGAACGGGCGTCTATAGGCGGAAGCCATTCGGTTCTGGCGTGTAGCTTCTGTTGACCTAATATCTTCCCAGCTTCTCTGACTTTGGCACGTACAACATGTTATTAAAGCTGGTGGGGTTGTAAGGGGAACTGGAGACGGGGAGGGGGACAGGATGGATAATTGGAGATGGTTATACGGAAGTGTAAATGATTAGAACAATGACGTAGGGATGTAAGATATGTAAGGCGTCATTTGGATCGCTATGGGATATCTCTGCGCTACCTGCAAACAAGAAGATTCCTTTTTTTGTCATTTACTTCAACCATCCATCCAACCCGCCCCTCGCCTTTCCACAAGCAGAGCCCTTGCCCTTCCCACTCTCACACTCTGGCGCACCTTGCCTCTTTTTGTAACCCTTTTTCTTTACCTGGCCATCGACGATCCTGCCTCCCTTCCTACTTTTTTTTCTTACTTCCCTTCTTAATTTCTTCCTCAGGTCACACAAACCTCATCGCCATCCCCGCTTCCTCCAGTAACTACAGCGTTTTTTCCCACGGAACGTCAAAAATTCGCTATTAATTGTAACACCCCAAGAATCTCTTCCACCGCCACCCTTTTCTTCTTCAACCCTTTTATCTGCCGGCCTAAATCTCTGAGAGCTTCCCTGGTCTTCCCGAGGATAGTATCCTGAGCTAAGGTGGCCCGGCAGTAGC
Source organism: Cladonia uncialis (assembly GCA_002927785.1). Taxonomy (NCBI): domain Eukaryota; kingdom Fungi; phylum Ascomycota; class Lecanoromycetes; order Lecanorales; family Cladoniaceae; genus Cladonia; species Cladonia uncialis. The sequence goes on from NAPT01000377.1 coordinate 17,078, forward strand.
CCATGCTTAGTGAAGAGGCAGGCTATGTGATGTCCCCTTTCCCCCTCTTTTACTTCGTTGCTTGCGTTCCCATCCTGCTCCATCTCCTCTCCGTTCTTCATTATTTGTTGGCTCTTGTCCTCTGCTGACGCCGGTATCAACAAAAACGTTCAGCAGCCGGTCAACGCGTCCGCTTGTTTTCACGACAGAAGGACGGGTAAGGCAATGCTCGTGGTAAGTCATGTACGCGTTCGGGTATTTGAACCCAAATGCTGCGGCTACGCCAGCGCCCCAAGACCCGCGGCAATTGCAGGCGTGCATAAGGAGGAAGGAGGGAGGGGCTGTGAAGATATCGCCTGTGGCTTCTGTGATTAATGCTATGGTGTGTGGTGGGGTAGAAAGATGCGAAAAGAGGTTCGTAGGTAGATCAAAAGACTTGGAATCGAGAGCAGTGGGTTGTCACTTCATCGTGTTTTGGTAATATTGATGTTGCTTCTCCAACTTTTCATCCCTGCAGCCTCTCTGGACTTGTGGTTGTCCATGGAGGGTATTGTCTGGGGGCAATGATGGAATTGCGATCATGACATTGGTTGATCGAAGCTATATATCTTGTACCTGGACCAAATGGGTATTCGCACTACGGGCTGACGCAACCTGAATGATGCAGATTCCCGTGACGGTCTTCCCAGGATGCCGCCGCAGGACTTCAGTCACACATTCTCAAACATTCTTACTACGTATCATGGTTAGCGCCAGTATTTAGCTATGCTTTGGCAAGTCATGGATGAGTCGATTCTCTGTATAAGGCTTACTACGCTGTACCTAGCATCTTTGAAATCATGATATGCCTCAAAATGCCAACAATAAACAGAGGCCTGGACGACAACGGAGTTCCGCCTTGTGGCCGTCCACGCATCGCAAACATCACTACGTCCATGGTGAATAAAAGTTACCGCATCTACCATCTCCAAGTCGAAATAAGGCGACTGGCCTAAGCGTACGGTCCCGCAGGTCGAGATCTAGACAGCTCTTTTGGAGAAACGCTAGACTGCCAGATAACCGCTTGTGAATCGTCCAATGGGGTGCAAGTCTTGATGAAGAGTCATCTACGATGGGGCTAGTACCTGCAGCCTCCTTTTCATTATGCATAAGCTCTACTGAGCTCTTATCTCGCCTCGTTCGAGTACGGACTATTTGATTGGCCACCAGAAACGGCCCCCCACCATAATGGAGGGGCTGGTGTCCGAGGTTGCCTACCTTCATTTCCAACGTGGCTCCACCAGGCAAACTTCAGCTAGGACCTTGACAGTGTAGTGGATGATGTCTCTCTCCTTCACATTCTGAACAATTTGACCTGGTCCGAACTGGGCATCCTTGGATCCGCATAGGCAATTACACGATTGTCGAGGCTCAATACAGGCATCATGCCTCCAAAGGCTCCTGTACCTTTGGCCAACGCAAAGAAGAGCAATGACCAGCCAAGTGGTTTGGACAGTGATGGCATCTACAGGGTCGAAAGCTACGGTGGGTGTCCGAAGACATGCCCTCCGGCAATGAAATCAATATTCGAATTGGTATACAAAAGTCAATTCATGCAAATCTCACAATTCGCGGCGCCTCCAAGCGAAGATGGTAGTAAGAGTCCTTATGACACCACATCCGGAAATGACTACGATATGTTGCTCAAGAAGCGAGCAGAGGACATGTCGTCGATATGCAATGATCCTGATTTCGTGGAGGCCCCGGAAGTGAAATGGTTGAGGAAGATGTTGCCGGTCTTCTTGGTGTTCGACCGTGAGACAGAAGAAAGACTGGACACGGACCGTCCGTTTCATCACTGGTATGCCACCCCGATGTCGTTTAGATATATGCTTATGGCGAAGAAGTCTTGCTTGTCGGCGTCACTTTCGACCTGGGAGTCGACCAATCATCAATCATGATCAGACTGCTAGGACTCGAACAGATGCTCTTGCCTCACGGCCCGAATTTGAGCTATGGTGAGTCATTGTATTCATGCTTGATCCCATGGATCTAATGGTCGAGCTTCCATAGTGAGAATAAGAACCATTTCAATCTTCCCAACTTCGTGCTAACCGAACAACTCAAATTTGACAAACAAGGTGTTCCTGACGTTACGTTCGGTCTTGGTACATACAATCTCAAACGCCCGCCATGGTGCAGTGAGGAAAGGGTACATCTTGTTCAAAATGACAGAGTCAGACTGTTTGACAAAGACGCAATAGAGAAAACTCTGGCTACTTTTGGGCTTGCAGGACCGAACACAAAGAATAAGACTCACTTTGTTTCAAACGCTTATCCGGTGTTCAGCTTTGGGTTATGGGAGGCGAAGAAAGCTACAGGTGACACCCATGACAAGGCTTTCCTACAAACCGCTACGAAGGTAAAGACACTACTTCGATTCCAGCGTCTTGTGTTCAATAAAGCAAAGTTGGGTGAAGAACCACAATGCGAAGACATCTGCCCTTTAGTTTGGTATTTTTCCAGCGTTGGATCTGACTGGCAGCTGTGGGGCTGTTACGAAGAAACACTTCCAGGTAGCGAAGACTATCAATACGTATGTGTCGTGGGTCTCTCACACACGCAATGCTAATCATCTCACAGCCTATGGTATTGTTGTGGACTGGTAAAATCACAGACAAGCACAGGGCATTCCAACTCCTTTACAACATCGATATCATACGTTTTTGGGCGGAGTGTACTTACAAACCTATCATCTGCACATGTCTACGCCGATTAGAAGAGCTCAGACTTCGGGAAACTCCAGCGCCTTTGGAAGATACAATTTGGGATTCTCAAATAACAATGAATAAGGCCAATACACCATGGCTCTTTTACCGACGTGACGCAGATGAAGCGACCTTCAACGACGCAGGGACTGCTAGCATGGAGAACCCCCTGGATGGGTATTTATCAACCCCCTCCTCAAAGGCTCAACGCCCCTCCATTGATCAAAGTAGAAGTCCATTACGGAAACCTACCAATAGACAAAGCTCGAATGGCAAAGCAACAAAGAATTCCATCCCTGTCATCCCTGCAAGCGAGGAATATAATTGGCTGCTCGATCGGAGTTTTGGCACACATGACCACGTGGTGATCCGAATCGATAGGCGAGGTCGTAGACTTCGACCTCGCATTCTCTTCGATGATACAAAGTGGCAGATTGAGAATACACAGGATTCAAAGTGTAAGATGATTTTGGAACAAGAGAGGCTCAGATATACACCGGATGTTCGAACCGGGTTCACATGCGACAAGCGGTCGGTCAAGTATCTCTGGTCCTGCCGCGGCAGTACTCTCAAATACATATACGAAAGTACCCAGTTCTGTGCCATAATTCCTTTGAATAAGATAGCCTACTGCAATCAGCCAGTCAAGGATGTAGAGCAACAACTGTTCGAGCCAATCGAGGCATTACTTCATGTCGGAATGCTCCTTGCAAGTTTTGAGGCGGTGGCCGAACAATGGTGTAAGTGTCAACGGCCTGCGAATGGATATGAGCCAGGCATGATCCAATGCGGGAATGCTCGATGCCATCTTCAATGGTACCACAAGGAATGCGTCAATCTGGACGAGGATGACGAACCGGAACCATGGATATGTCCAGTTTGTCGCGAGATTGATCGGGACGAGCGCGAAGAGGTGGAACAATTGAGTTTGCCCACGTGGTATGAGGGCGATATCGAAGCGAGCGACCAACGTGTACAGAGTACTAGAGCCCTTCTTCATGTCTGGCATACGCATCGTTGGCCAAGCAAGGAGGCAGTTCTTGAAACGTTCGAAAGAGTCCTCTACAATCTTGATATTATCGAGAGCTCCAGGTATAGAATACACTCGAAAGGGATCGCATCGTCGCTGAGTCCACCACGATACTGGGTGCTGAAAAAAGACGACCCGCAAGTGGTGATTAGGGCTGGGCCACGGAAGCGCCAGATTGTCCAGCACGAGCAGATCGATTCCGGAGACGACGAAGGTAGCTCCGAAGACCTCGACAGTCACACGCCAAATTCTGCGATTGACGCCATCGGTGATATCGATAACATGTTCCACGATTTCCACGTATGAGAGACGTTGCTGCCTTCGTGGCCACGACACTCGGACTGCGACCGAACCGAGTCAAATTCGGCGCTATATATAGGGGGAGAATCCATCGGCGTATACCAGAGGCAGACCTTCAGATTCTGCCATTGCATTGTCCATGCATCAGCTAGGTCATGAAGAGACGGACAAGGTCATCACTGGCAACGACAAAGGCGAAATGACGGTTTTCCGAGATGCGGGGCAGTACACCTGTGCATCTTATTCGATAAAGCCCCTGGCACGTCAGCAACGGCTGATGCGTGAAACCCAATTGACCCGATTCAACAAGGCTACTCTGTCGCCAAACCATGCGGGAAATATCACCTGACTACTAGCCACATTGACTTATGCTTTCAACAACGGCGGAGCAAAAAATTGCTCTAGTACCTAAGAGTCACTTATTTGACTGGTCCTGCGGCGCCCATGAACAAGCTTTAAATTAGATTCACTTTATTGGCGCCTGTGATGGCTATAGCTATAACCGACACCCCATACATATAAGCCAAGGCCAACTGCAATAACCAGGAAAAATCAAGGGATAGGACGAGATTCTGGAAGGTCAGGTAATTTGATAGTAAGAAGGGACTAGAGCCCGAAAGGTGATGACTGAATGGACTAAGGGGAAAACGCGTGTGTTTAAAGTGAGGGGGTCGCGTAGGAAGGCTGATAGAAGATCGAGATCGTTGCAGCCTTTAAACCATCCTTAGTAAAGGTTGAGGGTTGAGCTTGGATTATAAGGGCTGCAGAAGAGGAAGAGACAGCTAAGCTAACGAGTAAGGTCGACTAGGGCTAATAAAGGGCAGTTAGAAAACGAACAAGTCTATAGATAAAAGTAGACAAGTAGAGAAAGAACGATGGGAACAATGAACTCGAGTGAGCGACGTTAATCATTGCTGTCAATCATCATCCCCCTTAAGTCGTTGGCGGCGCCATTGCTAAATATACACTAGCTAAACTAGTGTGAGTGGTGGTGTAGGCGAAAGAAATAATGAGTCTAACAACATCATACATGGCGAGATGACCGATTTGCCTAATAAATTAATAATACGTTTTGTTCACCGCGAGGTTACGTACCTTTCAGGCGTCAAAAACTATAGATGTGTCTCCTCTGAGAAAAATCATAGCAGTGAGTTAGATTGCATTCTCCTCACATATAGGCATTAAGACAATTTTCGGAAGATATATAATAATTATTCCAGCTCAAACAGACCGGATCCCAACCCTCTAGATGCAGCCTACCGGTCCACTTACTTACTCTCCACTCCTCCTCCCCGTATGCACTCTCCATGCGCATCTTATGCTCCCTCTTTACTCCTTTGTCACTGTCTTATTACATATTGTACTCATGTAGGCTCTTCATTTGCTCCATCCAAGCGGCTACGTACCTTTTATAGAGTGAAACAGCAACTGGCAGTCTCAGGCCTAGGGTATTATGATGTTCTCTTTCCCAAGACCTCAATCGGAAATCTGCGATAGCTAGCTGGGTTTCCCGTTCGGAAAAGAGCGTGCTGGTCACTTGGATGATAGTAATGGTAAAACACTGTAGAAGCATGAAAGCATATGCCTCATACTACCGCAGAAGAGATATTTTGCGGACCTTTGGCATGGTGTGGAAGCGCCATGGTGCTTTTACTTTTCAACCTCAAATGCGTAAATAAAATCTTCCCATGACTCTTCCAACGGAGTAACAGCGAACCGTACATTATCGCAAATGAAGACAGGGACAAATTTATCAACAGAATGATGGATTTGTTTGTCCGCCAACCAAAAGACTGACAGTATGAGACATTCTGATCCCCATATTTGCCAAATTTCATTTCACTGTCAATTAGAATAGAGCTACTTACATCTCTCGACGTATCTACGGCCGACAGCGCATATTTACAATTTTGGTCAAGTCAGGCCTTGGCTAGGTAAGGTAGGTAGAGAGTGAGGACGGTAAGCGAAATCATTACGACTAGACCAAAAGGGTGATCACTGGTGGTAAGATACTAAACTGTATCTTAAACCATCAGAGGGCTTCCTGCAGCGTATTACCGCTGCTCATCACAGGTAGCACAGAGAGCGGTTGCTTACTAATGTAAGGCTATACAATTTAGCGTGAGTCGCTTTATCCGCTTGAAGCTCCCAAACGCGTAGACCTCGCCCAATTTGATAGCTTCAAGCCAAGCTGCAAACTTTCCCAACTTCTACCCCAGCCTCCGTGCATCTCTATCTAAGCTAATTTACTGTCCCTGCTTCACGCCTATGGTAATTCTGTGAACATGGTGAGCTCCGCCGGCACCTACACTTGACTCCCACGCTGACTTTTACAACAGAGCTCTCCCTTCGCCATTAGTAAGCTATCCCTGCTTTCATCATCTAGCCAGCTCCATTCATGACCTTCGCTAACATAGATATTCAGATGGCGGCGCCTGCGTGGCTATGGTCGGAAAAGACTGCGTCGCTATAGCTTGTGACCTTCGCCTCGGCCTCCAGTCCCTCACAGTATCGAACAACTTCCCCAAGATATTTTCCTACGGGGACGTCTACCTTGGTCTTACTGGCCTAGCCACCGATGTTTCCACCGTATCAGACTTGTTCCGTTTCAAAGTGAACATGTATAGATTACGAGAAGAACGCCAGATATCTCCACAGACGATGGCGAACCTGGTATCAACGAGCCTTTACGAGAAAAGATTTGGCCCTTATTTCGTTAGTCCGGTTATTGCGGGCATAAACCATACAACGGGAAAGCCATTCATATGCGGCTTTGATAGTATTGGATGCATCGATTTCGCAAAGGATTTCATTGTGTCAGGGACAGCAAGTGACCAACTTTTCGGAACGTGTGAGGGGTTGTGGGAGCCGGATCTGGTACGAACGCTTCAATACCACCCTCCACTGGGACTTGCTAAATTTTCGTGCTTCACAGGAGCCGGACGATCTTTTCGAGACAATTTCTCAAGCTCTGCTCAACGCTGTAGATCGTGACGCATTGTCAGGATGGGGTGCGCATGTATATATTATTGAGAAGGATAAGGTCACAAAGAGGCTGTTGAAGGGAAGACAGGACTAGACTACTAGGAATCAAGGCGCAAGGCGATAGCGAAATGAATTAAATCTTCTACACGAAGCATAGCGGTGGATATTGTCATAATACTTCCCGAACCTCGGGACTTTGGGCATGCCTCCAGAGTCTTTGACAAACATAATTTTCCCTTTGTTCATGATTTGCAGCCGTCCTGGAGAATGCTCAGTATCCCTTACTCACGTCGACAACTATATATGCGGACGCTCTGGCAGGTAGTCCTCTTAGACTTGAAAGTAGATCCGATCTCACAGTAAGCTTGACGTGGTTGGCTGGGACCCCTGAACCTCGAACGCGATAACGCTCTAGTTCCCCACGTTTCGGGCTTGGCATGGCAGCATCGATAGGCCAGTAGCTTGTCTCACCATGAGGACATAGCAGAGGTACCAGGTACATGCACTCTACGAAAAGGTAGACGGCTACACTTACCATGCAGTTCTTATCACGCCCATCACATCCAAGTTACAGACACTATCAAATAGCACTAAAACCGACTGCACGCTCAAGCCCAGATAAATGCGCCCGACCCTTTAGGTTCTACGCCCTTATATAGGCAGCACTCTATCACCCCAATATTCCCGTCGGATACCCCTCGCAAGCCCCGGGCATGACTAGCGCAGAATCGCCCTGATTATTTGAACCTGTCCTGATACAAGAGTTCGGGTAGCCGCAGCAGAATCCATACATAAATGACATAAGACATGGGGAACGTTAGCAGTCGACCCGAGGACGGAGGGGCGTTGGTCCTTCGAGACCAGAGTCGCTGTATGTGAATACGCTGGCTCTGAAGTGCATATGTAGACTAACCTTATTACCTTACAGTATCCATCGCATCCCTCACAGTGGTGAACTCTCGTGGGAAAGTTCTGTTGAACGTTGTGCCCAACGTTTACCCTGCTACGAGAATCATTGCGAGAAAGGATTATGGAGATGAGAGTCTGGTGGAATATGTCCAAGTAAGGATTTGCCTATAACATTGATTGGATGACCTAACCGGATTTCTACATTGGCAGGACCCAGAATCCTCCCCAACGTCACCTTTGCCTTCATTTTTGTTCCGGCTCAATAACGATGATGACCTTATGTTCAACTTTACCTTTATCATTCGCCAAAGTCAAAGCAATACAACAGGAGCTCCGGCTACAGAAGCAGTGGATACATTCATAAATGGTCTTACCTTTGCCTTCGCATCAAATGCGAAAGATCTAGACAATTTGATCACCAGAGAATTTCATGCGGATCCAAATCTCCACAAGAATGCCAATGTTGAACTAGTCGGTGACTATTCGACAGGAGGCAGCTCGTCCGTCAAGTTTGACTGGTCTTGGAAATGGCGGCCGCCAAAGGCAACCGAGGATAGAGGAGGAGGTTGGCGCAATACCTGCTGTTTCTCGGAATATGATCAGAGAGCGCACAAACTTCAGATGCTTGCATCCTTCAGTTTCTGGGTTCAAAACATACCTCAAAGGCCGCTTGCCAGTCCCCAAATACCCTCGCCATACTTTGAATTAAACGTACCGCCGCGATTTCGGCTGCCTTCATCTAACTCCGTCATGTCAGCTCCTAGCGAATCTGATTATACAGATATGGGACCTCCGTCACCCATAGAACCAGGCGAGATCAGCATCGGCGTTCCACAAGTTCCGGTCAAAGATCCCATAACGGTGGGAGTGTCTTGTCCAAGGCCAGGAGAGGACCTAACCGCTGGCGAGGATGGACCACTCTTCCGAGCGACCATGAAAGCACTCGAACAAAAGACCGGAAATATGCGCATGAGAATGAAGAAGGTACTGCGCAAGGCAGAGGCAGCGCAAGCAGCGCAAGTCGAATGTAATACCGCTGTGTCTGCTTTTATGGAAGCACTCCGAGAGGCATCGGCGTCGAACGCCAATGCTATTCAGCCAGCGTTAGAGCATTACTTTGAAAAGATTGCGAACGAGATCCTGCAGTACGAAAAGCAGAACACTTATCACTTACAGAAGCTTATTATTGATCCTATGTCCAAAATATACAATATAGACATAAAGCAAGCGGAGTCGAAGAAAAAGGAATTCGAGGACGAGAGCAAGGACTATTATGCGTACGTTAGTCGATATCTTGGTCAACGTCAGGATTCCTTGAAGGAGAAGAAGCGAGTGGAAAGTGACTCTAAATATCAATCGAAGCGACGTAATTTTGAACTCAAGCGCTTTGACTATTCTTCGTTCATGCAGGACCTGCACGGGGGCAGGAAAGAACAAGAGGTACTCTCTCAGTTGACAAAGTATGCGGAAACACAATCACAAAGTTACATGGCGACTGCTAAGAAGATTGGGGAGATGACACCTCAACTCGATGTCTTGATCCGTGAAGTCAGAGAGGCAGATAAGGAGTTTAAGATACAGCGGACTGAAAGAGAGGAAAAGAGACGGAATCTTGAGCTTAACACTAAACCGTATGTTGAACCTGAGACCGATGCCTCGAGTATTCTGCCTATACAGTCCAATACTTCTGGAAATCCCACCCAAGACTCTGAACTATCTCGCGCCGATAGTACTAACAAGAATGGCCTCCATTATTCTTCCTCCACAGCATCACAACATGGTTCGACGTTGTCAACACGCAATTCAAGCAGCGGCATTCCTTCTACGCCCAGTAGCAGACCGAACAGTGGTGTCCCTGTGGTAAGCCCGGATAAATTCAAAGGATTTCGCGATCTTGAGGAGAGAGATCATAGCCTGTCAAGCGGTTCAGACCAGATCCAGCACAAGAAGGAAGGCCTCCTTTGGGCTTTAAGTAGACCGGGCTCCCATGTGGATCCCAAGGGCTTGAACAAGCAAGCATGGCATAAGTAAGCAAAGCTGCCGTCAAATGCACAGTCAGATACTAATTTCTTAGGTTCTGGATTGTGCTTGATGGCGGCAAATTATCCGAGTACAGCAATTGGAAACAAAAGCTTGATCTTCACATGGAGCCAATCGATCTACGAATGGCATCAGTTCGAGAAGCACGTAACGCTGAACGAAGATTTTGTTTCGAAGTTATCACACCACAATATAAACGAGTCTATCAAGCAACATCAGAGGAAGACATGAATAGTTGGATCAACGCTCTGAACAACGCCCTGCAAAATGCGGTTGAGGGCAGAAGCCAGTCTCAGTCATTCACACCATCAACCAAGAGTGACAGAACCACTCATCGGGACATTGGGTCTGTCCTGACCGGTAAAAGCTCGTCGTACTCCGGACATCATAATCACCACTCACCGTCAATCGCAAATGCAGCCAATAATTTCACCAGGCACCGCACTGTAGGCTCAAGGCCAACATATATGCGCACAGACAGCAACAGCTTCGAAGATAATCCATCCAAGCTCCTTCAAATAGTGCGTGATCATGACCAAGGCAACCGGTGGTGTGCGGATTGCGGGTCCGAATCGAAAACTGAATGGGTATCTATCAACCTTGGCATAGTCCTCTGTATCGAATGCAGCGGCATCCACCGCTCCCTAGGCACCCACATCTCCAAAGTTCGCTCCCTAACTCTCGACACAACATCCTTCAGCACCGACATCGTCGAGATACTCCTCCAAATCGGCAACCGAATTAGCAACATGGTCTGGGAAGCCAACATGGGCGAAGGCATTAAACCCTCGGCAAACGCAGCCCGCGACCAACGTCTCCGCTTCATCACAAACAAATACGTCGACAGAGCATACATCACCCCCATCAGCTCCAACCCCCAATCCCACTACTCCACCCCTGACGAAACCCTCCTTGCCTCCATCAAGAAGAACGACATCCAAGGTGTCCTCTACGCCCTCGCCCTCCGCGCCAACCCCAACGCCCACGACCGCTCCCGAAACACTCACTCCGTCTTCCTCGCCCTCGCGGCCTCCGAC
>NAPT01000378.1:0-28074 GCA_002927785.1 Cladonia uncialis
ATTCTTAACTTATTAAAGAAAGAATTTATTATTAAAATATCTTTTTTATATAGCTATATAAAGTAGATAGTTATTTATTATATAAATAGAAAAAATACTTTAAAAATAGTTTTATTTTAAATTAATATAATATTATATAGATTAGCTAATAAAAGTATAGACTTAATATTTTTAATTAATTAATTTATTAAATAAAGTTTTATTTATAAAAACTATCTATTTTAATTATAAATAAAGATATTCTATAGTTTATTATATTTTTAGTTTATTATTCTATTTATTATTTATTTAAAAGATATTATAAAAACTTTATTATTATTTTTTTAGAAGATAAGAGATTATTAATTAATTTATATAGATATTTTATTTCTTTTAAAGAAATTAAACTAGCTCTTTTTATAATATCTATAATTATTTATTAAAATAATATATAAATAAATTTTTTATTATTTTAAATATTTTATAAAAAATATTTTTAGACTAAAATTATAATTAATATATTAAATTATAAATAAAAAGATTCTCTTATATAGTATAGATAATATTAATATAATAATAAATTTCTTTAATAATAATATTAAAATACTATTAAAAAAATAGAAAATAAATAATTTTAAAATAAATAAAAGTAGAAAAAGATTCAAGTATAATTTCTATATAGCTTTAAGAATATCTAAATAGGAATAGTCAACAGTGATATACTACAAAATAGTTCTATTGCTTGTTCCGATTTATATGCAGTTTTGGTGGTAGAATTCACAAGTAGTGGAATTTTTTTTTCCGCCAAGGATTCGGAACCTTTATGCATACGCCAATACTTTTCAAGACAAATGCCAAGAATTCCTGCACCTCATCCTAGGACCTTGCGGGAGACCACATTGAAGGATACTCAATGTATTAATACTAAGTGAGTTACATATTTCTAAAGAATCCAGAAGTGTGCACATCACCTGAGATTTTGCACCATCAGACTGCGGTAATATGTCTAGTAAGTCGAGAATGATTAGCAGGTACGCCACAAAATGCGTGTTGCACTTACCAATCTTTCCGCTGCTCAAAGCGTCGCTTTTGTTCTGTGCCACGCTTTGATACTCGTTACCAACTTCTCCACAACACCTAGGATTACTTAAGATCTCTATCTCTGTAATATGAACACTGCCTGCTCCTCCCGAAGGTACCTCTCTTTTACTATCGGCGTCTCTGCGTATTCGTCTGTTGGCGGATATGTGCATCTGAATATTCTTGGGGTCGCTTTGCCGAGAGTAGCCGCTATTCTTGTTGGGACTGCGCCATTCGTATGTGTAGATGTCTGACTCCGATGAATCATCATCCGGTATCATGACAGACGAACCGAAATCAGTATACAAGATCCTATCGTCCCTCAAGAGAATGTTACCAGGTCCGATATCCCGATGTTTGACTCCGCTATTGTGAAGATATTGAAGACCAGAGGCCAAACAACTGAACCATCCCTGCATTCTAGACCTGTAACCCGTGCCAGAGGATTGGGCAGTCATATATTCAAGAAGATTGCAGTCAGCAACCAGTCGTATTAGATAGTTGATCGATTTTATCTGCTGATAGCTAGTAACGAAATGTATGACATGAGGATGTTTCAGTCTGGCCATGATCATTATTTCGCGGTGTAGACTACGCTGTTGGTCCTGTTTCGCGCAAATGTCACTTCTTGGCCTTTCATTTTTACCTCATTTGCACTTGAACCACACCCTAGGAATCGCAGTGGATGAATCTGCACGGATTGGGACGCCAGACTCAGACGGTACATGGCCTGATTCCGCGTATGGAGTCTAAACTAAAATCTTGCTTGTGATGACGCTGAAAAGCGGTCTCCGCTTTTGAGAAGAGGCTCTGGTAGGGATTAAGTGGAGATAGCCGAAACTGAAGGATCAGCTTGACACCCGTAAGTCATACAATCGTATATAGACAACCCCGTCGAGGTGCCATCTCTATATCGGCTATGGTGGCTGTTTGAGCCTGGTCGTTTCGCTGATGAACTAGGATGACCGCCAAGCCGATCATCGCCTTGGTCATGGCTAGAGTTTGAAGGTCCAAGCCCAGGAGGACCGTCTTCGGTGTCATTAGAGTCACGTTCGTCGTTCAGTTCATCGAACTCGGAGTCGCCACTTTCGTCCTCGCTTGCGTCCGTAGCGTCCGTGTCCTTCTCTTCCTCGTTCTTGTCTCTCCATTCTGACATACCCCACGGATCTTGGAGGTGGGCCCCGATATGATTGATTCTCTCTTTCCAGCCGTGGAAAATCTGATCACAGAAGGTGAAGACGCAGTGCTTTTCAAAGTCTGAGTTCATCTATACATAGCAATTTGCCATCTCTCGCGATGTTGTACCAAGTCCTGGGTGATGGTTGGAGACGTGGTTTGTTAAATGTTCCTTTCGATTCAACCACACTCGCTTCCTTTGTTCCCTATTTCTACACCCCTGAAAGCTACATATTCAGAGCCTCTGCACTCGAATTTTCTCTTCGTGCCTTTCCCAACCCGCCTTATCCTTGAAACATTTGGGACAGCGAGAAGTACAAGCAAAGGGTCGGGCTTCGTTTCTGGCGATTTATATCGAGGTCAGAGCTCGGACGCCTATGCTAGTGGATTTCCGCTTGCACCCTCGATTACCTTGATAGAGTGAAGCGACATCAGTTTCTGAAGCTCTCATCATTTGGCAGCCCGTGTCTTCATTCACTATGGATACTGTCACGTTTCGCCTAAACCAATTTCGAATAGGTTCGATGGAACTGCCAAAGGACATGCTCAGACAAGACATGACATGCTCCGAGGGCATCTTCCCCAAGTTTTGAAAGAGCCATAGAGAGCATGCAGCGATGGTTCCATTGTGGGGATATTGTTTTCTTTCTAGTGCTGGCCTTTTCAAAGGACTCCTTTTTGCAATGCGGAAGCTGTGCAGTTCGGCATGGTCCTTGCCTTTGCGAGGCGAGCCTCGAACTTTCCTCGCCCTACGTTCTCTTGCCTGTTCCCCTGAGATCCACCGTGTGCGAGCTTGCCCCCTCTCTTATATGTTTGCCGTGGTGGAGTAAGATGACTGACCCTACTAGGTAACGGTGTATCAGGAGGTGCTTGCTCGCGAGGATTCGGTACCGTCGAGTGGACCATACTATTGTCTGACTCAAAAGAGTTGAGTCGAATACTGTTCTGTTGGTGACTAAATGATCGGCGTGTATTTTCGTCAGAGCGACTGAGAAAACTACTATTGGGGTGATCAGAGGACCGGTGGTCATAGGAGAAAGTTAAGTTGGACCGACTGTCGTTTGTCGAAGCGTAATTTATGTCGCCATTGTCACTTAAGCTATGAGCCATAAAATTCATGTCGTTCGCTATCTGGACAGGAAAATTTCTGGTGGATTGTCGGGCAGGCTCTGAGTACTGAGCACTGTAAATACCGGTGTTTGCCAGGGGGTTATTCAGGGCTCGCAGAGCATGATCTACTTGAGAGTCGCTATGATCGTTGTAATCAAAGAGCATATACGCGTTGGGGCCGGGTTACCTGAATATATATCTACATTTTGATCGCCCAACCGGCTCTCGTTAGTGATCGGCTATTTTGATGGGGGAACTGGACCGACAACGATCTTGCACTTAAGGACAGGCCATCTTGCTTAACCTGCATTATTACCGAAGCTTGTACTAAGACCCAACAGGGCCAAGAATGGTTGAAGATAGATCGCTATATGCCCTTTGAGGTTGCGTTCCAAAGGTGCTGAGTGATTTCTGTTCGAGATATTGGGAGAGTTGTGTCAAAGGTAGGTGAGGTATGAGAATAACAATACGGCAAGGAAAGTGGGGGGTGGGGCTCCTTCAAAGCTCGTAGCAGCGATGCAGCCCAAAAAGCTAATGGAAATTGAAAGATTTAAAGTACGGAGCTAGAGTAGCACAGCAATACTCAATTGAAGCGAGGCGAAGCGAGACGACATCCCCGCCCTACAGCTGTTGTTGCGGAACGAACCAAGATGGACCCACAGAGAGCGGACTGACTGGGACGATTAGTGGCCCGACGTTGCATTAGCGGCGGCCTTGCTTGGCCAGGTGGCTGTTGATGATGTGTTCTATTCGTACAAAAATCCATCCCACGTTGCCCTGGCTATCAGGCAGGAGTATTGGGCAGGTATCATCATACCCAACCTAGCCTCAGTCAGGAGGCATCCACGAAGTGATTTGGTCAACTCCAAAGGCTTATGACTGGTAAAATACACCCATGCTTCAGCGCTGTCCAATCGTATCTTGAAATGCGTGTCTTGGAAGGCAAGAATCATTTCAATGAACGCGTGAGGTAAGATGGATGGGTTACACCTCATCCCATGAGCACAGATTCCTAGAATGAGACGGATGTTTTGATGGCGTATCAACCGCTTTGTGGGCAATACGCTCATGTGCCCTTGAAATTACTATTCGACCATATCGGAGGTGGGCCATTCAGTGGAATTGTGGGATCGATGGACAATCCTTCGCCAATATTGCCATGTATCAATGCCTATGCCTCTAAAACCCACGACTTTAATTTGAAGCATGCCACTTTCCTTCTCCTTTGCATTTTCATTCGACTATCCAAACCCTGTGTCTTTGTGCAACCCAGTCACATCCTTCGGCAACCCACGCGACCAATATCAGTGGTCTGTGTCTCCGGGTTTGCGTAAGTTATAGTCAGCGTCCAAACTTGTCCTCTCCCTCAATTTCAGTGCCTCTTTCGTGTGTGGAAGGAAAGACACTGAAACTATCATAGCACCGCCTAGCTATGCAATCCAAAACCGCCGAAAATTCGAAGGAGGAAGGCCGGCAGGAAAGACGCAAACTAGAGTCAGAAAGGGTCGAATTGTGGCTGAGAGAGACACCGAAACAGGCGCCATTTGATGCACATACATGTTGTGGAAAAGAGCGGAATGGGATCTAGTGTTCTGGAGTGGTTGATATGAAAAGGTGGTGCAGAGCATATCTTTAGCACGGGAGCTGCATTATGCGAGTACAACATTCTGACCGTAGTGCTA
The DNA here is from genome assembly GCA_002927785.1 of Cladonia uncialis. Lineage (NCBI taxonomy): Eukaryota > Fungi > Ascomycota > Lecanoromycetes > Lecanorales > Cladoniaceae > Cladonia > Cladonia uncialis. The sequence goes on from NAPT01000378.1 coordinate 5,028, forward strand.
AATGACAGGGGAATGGTATATTAATGATAGACACCATAAAGTCGTTCGCTTGCAGCATCCAATGTACGTGTTGGTGTGAAGCATGAGGGTATGTAAGCATTGCGCAGTAGAATCTGCCTATGCGTATCAAAGGCTAATCCCAGCTTTGCAAGATATGCGCGATGTCGAACGCGGATTTAATCATCCTTCATCCTGCCGCTTGTATGAGGTCAGATCCTCCTAAGTGTTAGTAATTTGAATGTCCAACCGTATACTATCTTTTCATTTTATGATTTCGCGCAGAGCAAATCCATCGAATGGTGAATACTGTTCAAAACCGGTCACAGTACTCGCTAGATCCATCATAATACAAGTACTATATAAAATACATCTGCTATAGGTGATGACTTCAATCTGCTGTGTTCGCAGCGTCACGGATGGCACCCCCGACTTTGCGACGACTTTGCTATCACCTGTATGCCACATTAGGACAATAGCAGGTATAGACATCGGGACTACCGATAATAGCGAAGCTGTTGACAAGTTAGCCTTCTCCTTCTCAAGACTTGAGTAGATGTGTTCATCATGTAAGGCGGTTAAACGAACACTCGAAAACAACAAATATCAAAGATCTTAAAGAGTCTATGTGCTTTTCTTTCAGCTCACTCTTGGTCTGCAGATAAGTTATTAGATGTGACCATTCCTTCATCCTCCATCCCTATAACATCAAATTGCTGTTAGTCTGACCTACAATGTCTCCGGTTAGCGACTTAGGAAGCGATTCGAACAAGTGGAATCACATTGAGGCAGCCGGGAAAAACGCACCGCGACACTACTCAACTGGCCTTGCAACTGATGACGCTGGCCATGTTCTGGATGCTAAGCAGCTTGGAGCGGAGGGCGAGGGCGTGCAAATTAACCCTGACAAGAAGATTATTTTGATCCCACAGCCTTCAGGAGATCCTAACGACCCTCTCAATTGGAGCTCGCTCAAGAAGCATACTATTCTTCTGGTAATTACCGTAACTGCTTTTTTGCCAGATTTTGGGTCTAGCATGGGTATCGCTGCTTTGCTTCCATAGGCAATGTAAGCCTAATCCCAGGGGCCCATGAAGAACCTCACTGATACATTGGCATTGCATAGGCAATGGGACAAGCCTCAAAATACAATCCAACATAATCCGGTCGGTAATCTGTTCTGTCTAGGAGCTGGGGGCATATTCACCGTGTTCTTATCTGCCTACTTTGGGCGACTTCCAGTCTTGCTCGCTTTCACATCCATGGCTTTGGGCAACTCCGCTTGGTGTGGGGCCGCAACAAGCTTCAACTCGTACCTGGCAGCGCGCATTCTGAATGGGTTTTTCTCCACTGTTGCGCAAGCGGTCAGTATACCTTTGAGCCTCCTACATGACAAGCATATACTGAATCCTGAAATATAGGGTGGCCTGATGTTCATCCAGGACATTTTCTTCTTCCACGAGCATCCGTAAGCCGCAATACCATGTCTCGAGCTGATCCTGCAAGGGTTGATCACTGATTTCTTTCCAGGCGCAAGATCAACATATGGTCCAGTGGTGTCATCGTATCGCCTTATGTTGGCCCCTTAATCACAGCATTCATCATCTATAAAGAGCCACGGCCCAATACATTCTGGGTGAACACCGGTCTCTCAGCTTTATGCTGGCTCCTGGTTGTCAGCCTGATGGATGAGACCATCTATAATCGCAACCTAACTCCAGATCAGCAACCAGTGCCCAGGTCCCGTATACTAAGGCTCATTGGCGTCGAACAATGGCGAAGCCGCCACCTAAGACAGACATTCTTCCAAGCCCTGATGCGCCCTCTTATTGCTATATCGAAGCTTCCTGTACTCCTATGCACTGTCTATTACTTTCTCAATTTCGCCTGGGTGATAGGCGTCAATGCGACTATCTCCATCTGGTTGACTACATTCTACAAATTTACACCTTATAATCTAGGTATACGCATTCATCATGACCCCCCCCCCCCTTGCTAGTATAGTACTGATCACTGATCACTTGTCAGGCTTCTTCTACTTCGCCCCTATCATCGGTTCCCTATTGGGTGCAGTCCTGGGTCACTGGCTCCATGATCTTGTTGGTGACTACTACATGCGCCGACACTCCAACCACATTGAGCCAGAAGCTCGCCTGATTATCATTTGGCTTGCCTCGCCGCTCATGGCTGTGTCCATTCTTGTCTTAGGTTTTGCTATTCAGCACACCTACCATTATATGGTGCTCGCGGTCTTCTTCGCTGGGCAAGTCATGGGTATTATGATCGCAACCGTTGCGTTGGATGCTTACCTTTTGGATGCCTATCCCGAAGGAAGCGGAGAGGTTGGCGCATGGATCACTGTGGGCAGGGCAATGGCAGGGTTTATGGCCACATATATTGAGATCAATTGGGTGACTAAGTCGGGACCACTTGTTGCACTGGGTGCGCAGACTGGTATCACAGCTGCAGCAAGTCTCATCATCCTGGTTCTAGGCTTGTTCGGGAAGCGAATTCGCAAGGCACAGGGTAGGATGAAGTTTGCCATGGAAACTGGCTACTAGAGGGGTGGGATATTTGGATTGGCTATCTGGCTGTATGAAGTAAGGCCCGATTATAACTTATGTTAGATGCTAAGGAGGGTAAACGCCACAGGACATGATCTTAGGAGTGCATTTCTAACGAGTATAGCCCGGTGTAACCAGGATACAACCCAGAAGTATAAGATAAACCTCATTTTCATGAAGACGTGTGCATACCTTACAGAGTTGAAAGTTTTTGGGTGCGAAATTCCATCAGAGATTCAATGATGATGACGGTGCGGTAAAGTTGTGTAATGCGGGGAAACAGGATCTATGGATCGTCGCATTGCTCCCAATGCTCCGGTAGGATGGACGCCTGCATGTTTCGTTCGACGCATTGTTCCGGATAACGGACTTAACCGCTGCGCTCTTACACATATTTCGCAAGCTCCACCGAAAAAGGAATGAATGTGACATCTATGGACATGTCTAGACCGGTACCATTATTTACAACTCCGCTGTCTAGGCCTTCGCAAGGCTTATCACAACCTAATGCTATGCAGCGAGTTCAGCCTGCCGGCCTTTACCCTGAACTCGAACATGCAACACCCCATACACCAACAGAACGCTCCTCATTTGTAGTGCGACCCTCCCACTACAACTTCATGGACTTTCTGACCTGCTGATCGCTTAATGGTGTTGGCAATTGAAGTCCGAATCGGTATGCACATTCTTTCTGTAGAGGATGTGGGACCCATCCGAGATACCGTCACGGTCAAAGTCGCATCCAAGATCGGCACTAGGAGAAAACTCTACCAGTATGCAGCGTTCTAGACCCTGTGCCATGCTTTACCTTCCTACGAGTGGATCGTGGTGTACTTTCGTGACGTTACATCTCGTATGGACCATTTCTTTCGCCAGCCACCTGCGTACCGTCTGTCTCGAACCTTTCATTCCCGTGCTTCTCGTGGAGATTCCATGTTTCTAGCATTTCGTGCCCCGAGCCGTCTTCAGGCATAGAATTAGGATTCCGTTTCATTCGACGACAGTAGAAGGTTGCAACAACGATCAAGACCAAGCCAGCAACCCCTCCTACCACTCCGCCGGCAATAGATCCAATATGACTGTTGTGTTGCGATGATGATGATGGCGTTGGCAAAGACGGGGATTGCGTAGCGGCAGGCGTCGCTGACGCGCTGGTGGCCGTTCCACTAGGATTCACATTTGTCACTTTGCCGTTGTTGATAAAGACACCACTTCCCCGACTACAACAGGCGTCTACTTGACTTTGCATGGTGCTATTGAGGACGTTTTGATTATTCAACGGCGGAGTCTGAGCTTCGCAACACCATGATCCATCGTCGCATTGTTTGACGAATTGCTCAGTAGCGTTCGCTACATATCCCAGATAATCTGCCATCGTTGTTGTTAATTCGGTCCGCCATACTTCGATGTCCTCTTGGCATCAGGCAAATAGGACACTTACCAAGACCAGTAATGCACAGTTTCAGACAGGACGGACTGGTCCAGGTGGGATCCGTACATGTTGATCTCAGCAGCCCCTGCACGTCGGCGAGTGAAGGATCATTTTGACGCGCACACAGGCCGTCCTCATTACATACATCATTAAACGGGTAGGACGTTTTACAACACATGTAACGGCCGTCACTTCCGGCGCTTGTTGGGCACGCTGTGTAAAAGTCGTTATTACTAGCTTTGTCCGCTATCGCTACTCCGTTGGGGAAGAAGCAGGACACATTCTCTTGCGCTCTTGTGAGCAGAAGGTATGGCAGGGAAATGAGGAAGAAAATGCATCCGAGATGAGACGGCTGTCGAGACTGCATCAGGAGCTTTGGTAGACGACGTATAGTTCCGGCAAAGACAACAGAAATTGAATCAAACAAACACAGCAATGAAGGGTTGAAGAGTTAAATAGGGACAGCAGCTGAGATTTTTAGCCGGGATCATTATCGATGATCGTTTCACCTAGTTATCTTTCCTGGTATTCTTAGAGGCTGAGCGCCGCAGCGCGTAGAAGAAGGATTTTAGCGTAGGATTCCATGTGCAGTAGTAGAGTCATTAATGGGGGCAAAGTCTGCCTAGTTCGCAGTACTAGACTACCTAGTAACAGCGGGGATCGGGGCCTCCATCGACGGGCGATACTGCTTTCTCCCATCATGAGCAATCGAGCTGGGGCATTGAGAATGAAATTAAAGAATCCTAAGGTACTCCATAGTTGAGGATTACGATCCCCGAGATTGAGCGTTGCAATTGAAGATCGTGATAGGTAACAGGGTCGCTCGAAGCTAATTTGGGACTGTTAACTTGTGGCTTAGACCTGGTAGAATATGGCGGAGCATAGAACAACTGCATGGTTGAGCGAACTGACTGAGTCGCTGCACAGGAATCGAACCTAGGTAGGTAGTACGATCAAATACGGAACTAGACAAACACTGATAGAAGGGTTCACTGTCCAACCGTTTACACCTACCGAATGTGAAGCCCTATGGGGGTGATGCCTAGAGGGAGGGAAAGTCCTCTGTAGGTGGTCCCCTAGGAAACAGGATATGGGGTAAAGAAACCTGCTCCGGGGTCTAGATTCGTCGCCCAGGCGACCAGGTCCAGGGTGTCTCTAGGGGAGTCTATATCAGCCTTATAGGGTGATACTCCTCCGTTAGCCTAGTACTAGAGGTGTCGGACTTGTGGTCCCTCCGGTGCTCTGATCTAGCAGCTATTGGAATATCTACTTCCATGCGAACACGAAGTACATCATTCTACCTGCACCTTGGGGTGATCAAGGAAGCTGATATCTTGACATCTTTTCAGTACAGAGTCATGGAAATGGATGGATAAGCATACACTCCGTATCCAACACTAAACAATATGCCTGCCTATCGATTCGAAAATACCAAGTCGATGCTCGCAGGAGAGAATGTCTAAAGTTAATGAACCTCAATCCGTCCTACTAACGTCCTGACCGCGAGATTTTGGTGCCGAGCTTCCTTCCAGCCAATCTAGCTACAATATCACTATTCCAATGTCCCCTCGCGCCAGGGAGACGACAACAGCACCACCACCGAATTCCAAGATCTGGTACTGCGCAGAACAGGAATTTCGTTGAATTATAGCGGGTAAATTATCCCTGCATGCATTGGGCCGTCACCCCAAGCAGAGAAGTCGAACCTGACGTTGATGGCGACCACAATCTGTTCCTCACCGGGTTCCACTGTGTCATTCAAGGTCGAAAGCAAAGACTTGGCAAGAGATAGGATGTGAAGGAACTGGGATCTGAATGCACTGAGAAGTGAATGGTTGGCAATGACTAGACGTCTCGGAGCTTGCTCAGCCAGTGTTGCCGACAGAAAGAAAAGTGATCAGGTTCATTTTCAGCACTGTAACATCATCTGGCAGACCACTGCATGGCCCGAGAGCCAGCTTTTCAAGAAAAAGATTCAACAACACCAATCACGTCGGTTGCCATGACGAAGACGCTATACTGTCCTTGATTAGCACTGCAAGTCCCGCAACAGGTAAGTGAGTTTTTCACCTTACAGGATGTTCAAAGAATCTATAACCCTCACAAACGTCGATAGTACAGATAGAATGGATGGAACGTCGCAACGCCGAAGAATGGAGGACTCTCATTGGAGACTGCAGAGAATCATTTGAAGGCTGAGATCAGTGTAGATGAAAGAACCGAAGAGACGGACTGGGGTCAAAGCATCTCTTTATAGTTCTCATAAATGTCGTCAAAGTCCATTACGAATATCAAATTTCCCCAAATGCAGTAAAACTGCGTGGTTTGATGCACTTGTTCCCTAGGCGCACTGAGGCTATCGGCATACATGCCGCGTGCCTGGTGCTTCATGTTCCTGAACTTCCCATTTCCAGAAGAAGATGCGGCTGGCGAAGGGAACTTGCCCCCCTAGGCGCAGCATTTTGCAATTGCGTTGTAAGTTGCTCCAATTCGTCCTATCATTGAGGAACTCAACGGCAAGTAAAACTCTGCGGATCAGGAGATCTTTTAGTGATCGTTGACAGACCCTCAATACGCCTATGCGATACCTGTATTGCGGTTGGTCGCTAACATGAGTGTTTCAAAAACTGGGGCAAGAGAGAGAGGAGGGTACCCAATCGGTGTTAACGCTGCATCTTCATACTGGGGCAAGGGATAAGAGAGTACCCAAGCAATGTCGACGCTGCGTCTTCTCATATCTCAAGGGTTGCTATATCGAAACATTGAATCGGCGGCACCGTCGACAGTAATTTCGTATCAGTGTAAACAGCTGTAATATCAGGGATTCGAGCCAAGATCTTTCAAAGTATCGTAAGGCTAGCATCTGCGCAATTGGGGGCTAAAATCAACACAAGGCTACGAGGCGGAACCCAGAGCCTTACTTTAGGCTATTTTATAGCATTAGAAGATGGGGTTCCAGCTCGGGACGTTCGTAGAAAGGTGGCATCGGGGGGGACGCCCGAGTCAGGCGTAGCGAAACTTCTTAGGGAGAGGCGTCAAGCACACGATCGTACCTGCATATTGACTACGTTTCAGATAACAGTAATCTCCGCCTCCTACGTACAGCAGCGAGAGCAGTGCTCTTCAGGCTATGGAAGTGTCCGTATAGGCTATACTCAATGCGATATCTTGAAGATTTATCCGACCAATGAGGCGCCGCTGGACGTATGTCCATGCTCGCAACAAATACCATGTATTGATTCGCTGCATTATCAGGCACTCAAGTACGGTGCCTGGATCTCTCTTCGCCCCCAAATCACTACTAACCCTCTTTCGACTAATGACCTACACGAAGGACTCCCCATCAATGCGTGTGGCGCATCAATCGTATCCATTGCCCCAGGTCACATTGTGCGCTAAGGTGTAGATACTTAGATGCCGACAGTATCTTTGCTGAGACTTTCGGTACCGATTGCAAAAAGTAGCCCATCTCCGCATCGACAAAAATATCCAGGAGGTACCCTGGAGTCAGCCCGAGAGTCATCCCCAAAGTCAACCCTGAGGAAGGGTGGTCCTTCTCACAGCTTTCAGTGAGCCCGTCCTTGCCGCATTGCACCGTAAAGAAGGGTTAGGAAGGATACGATTGCTCTACCAGAATTGCAGTCTACATAGTCTACAAGCACAAGAAGACGTTAGCGTTTAGATAGCTACTCATACATGCAAGAAGGAGATACGTACCTGTGATAGACACTGCTTACCAGGAGTGGGAGCTTCTGTCGAGTGCCCCTATTTCACTCGTCATTGTGGATTGCACAAATGCTGCAGCATCTGTTATGGCTGGGTGAGGCTCGACAAAAGATTCATATGCTCGCAGGCCAACAACGATTATACTCGGCCACTGGTTGCAATCGGGTTGTGGGAGAGTATTAACCTGTAAACATCAACGACCCCCCGAGCGTCTGTTCTAGTCGAGGCGTAATTCTGATGATTTATAAATTATGTCCAGTCCATTTGCAAATGAACTAGACCGTTTATAAATCGTCTAGCCCATTTGTAAATGGACCGTCTATTCACAAATTACCAGTCCATTTATAAATGGACTGAAATGGCAGCTCGACTGCATGAAAATTTCCTGTAGAATAATATGGTCTTCTTAGACAGCAATATTTATGAGTGAGTAACGGTGAGGTGTTTTACTAGGCGATAGCGATATCTATTAGTAGTCGATAGTGACGTCTATCAATAATTGACAGCGAAGTCAACAGCGACGTCTTTAAGGAGGTGATAGTAAGGTAGTTGACTATTTTATAGATAACTAATTATATGTCTTATCTAATCACATCTACCAAAACTTAGGCATTTTTATATAGATTAGTTGATTCATAAATAGACTGGTCTATATATATAGTTATTCTATATGGTATTTTATCCGGTTGATTTATAAATGGACTAAACTCATATATCAACTAGAACACGTCTACTTGGTCTCGGAGGACAGGGAAACTAGCACCCTTTCCGTCCTCGAAGAAAAAGAGTCCAGGTTGGTGGTGGGGCGCCCAAACCGAGTCGCCAAGAGCCACTTTCGGCGGCCTTAAGGATGATTCTTAGGTCAGTTCTGGGAAACCCCAGATAGGTACCCTTTTTTGTTCATGATGGGCCCTCAAATTATAGTCAACTTTCATTACATCATCACGGTAGTAAGGGACTTTCTGATCGAAGAGGAAAACAACAAGAGCTGCCTAGTCAAGAATTCTCCAAATGAAAGTTGTTCCTCGGAATTTTTCCTTGGGGGTTTAACTATATTTTTTGAGCACTGGTGGTTTGGAGGTGGTGCTTACCCCTAGAGGGGGCGCCTAAACAACACCCGCTCTACCTAGAGCTACTAATAGGGAGCCCTAAGATTTTAAACACCCAATATACTTCCTAATTAGGTACGGGCCCTTCGCCTAGAGCACCTGCTAGAAAGCTAGAGTCTGGGCTCTATAACACCCCAAAAACGCAGGCGTACTCCAGGGGCCCAATTTAACATCTGGGTTAAGGCTTTTACGAAAATGATTGATATAGATCAAGACTAATATTTTCACTCTCTAGACTCCGGCCCGAAGCGGTGGAGTAAATTTTGCTTGAGATGGGATGGGACATGATTCAGTCGAGTGGAATCCTGATAGGCTAGATCAAATCTTCACGGACGACAAATTCGATGAGACAGCCTGCTCTGTGCATTATAGAGTAAGGAATGGCCTGGAATCCACATATCGAACAAGATTAGGAATTCCATTGAAAAGGGTTCAAAACTTGTTACCGCAGAAGCAAGTAAGACGAAGTAGGCTCAAAGGAAGTCCCAGGTTCTCAATCTTGCTGATGCTAGTACTTGAGGAGGCTTTTTTGAACTTCACTTCAGGACTCCGAATAACGTTCAAACTAAAGGAACTCCAATCTTTGTCCTCAACAACTAGTCATTCATCACCTATTCTCGTCTCCGTCTGATCCAAACTTTGCTTGACACGTATACCACTTTCAAGGTCCCCATCAGTCCTATAATCCATATGCTCGTCCCCCGCCTCACTACTCGCCACAATTGTCGTTACCTCAGCCGGTAATCCTTGTGCCACAAGCTCAAGATCGTGGCTAGTGCCAAAAGAAGGTTTATGCATGGCGGTGCCACCTTCGAATCCAGCATATCGACGAGACGAGGCGTTCGATGACCGACTTCGGATGGTAAGCAGACTGCGTACAGTGCGCAAAGCTGACTCAACCGGGACGCGTGAGATAAGCCATCCGAGGCAGGGGAGGTTGATGGCAATTATGGAGAAGCCAGTCTCAAGCATGGAGAACCAAACGGCTTGGGTGTCCTGAGCTGGTAATTGGTCAGATATGAGATTCTGTGAGTGTAGCCGATAGACTTGCTCTGTACATCAACAGACTTCTTCCCCATGGATCCTGTAGCGGAGACGGCATGTTAGTGTGAATAGGTTGAACGCAGATGCGGGACACTTGCCATTTGAAATTTCAACGAAAACAGCGAGTCGTGCAGCAGAAGCTCCCAAACCGCTAGTGATATATTTAGTAAGAGTTACAGACCGTATAGAAGAGCGCAGTAAGATATCTTACACAAGAGCAAGCATGAAGACACAGCTTATGCCAATCTTACGACCAGTACTCATCATTTGAAGTGACCAGATCTCAAATGCTGATCAGCATTTCCGTTAAGCGAGGTGAAACATAGTATATTACCAAAGGAAGGGGTAACGCAAGAACTATTACGTCAAGAATGAAGTCGCTAATGGCATAGGCCTCTTCAAACTGTAATGATTTGATGCAGTATTGTAAATACGATATCTGACTTTCCCAAGCAGCTGCTGGGTGGGTTCCGCAGGCATTTACGTAGGCGATAATGAATGCTAACGCCCATACTATGGTCAAGGACATAAGCCCCCAGAGTAGATAGTTTAGTGTACTTCGTCGATGCGGGCAGAATATGCGGCTGTAGAAGTAGAATGCGGCACATTTTATCAATGCCAAAGCGGGTATTTGGAGGATTTGAATAGCGTATAGCAACTAGCAGACATTATCAGTGAAACATGATAACTTCATGTTTGCCGTAAGTTAAATTAGACCTTTGAGCATAATATGGTGCTTGGCGCAGTCGTTGTAGGAGGAAGTGGTGGATCAGTATACCCAAAAGCTTTGTTGGCAACTCCTATGCTTATTTAGCGCCTTGCCAAAGATGATCCTATGGAGGCAAATGCTTTGATCTTATACCGATGAGGGCAGAAACTGCCATACCAACGAAAAGAAGCTGTGGAATTGCAAAGCCTTAGCAATATGAACAAAACCCTACCATCCAAGCGGACGCTCAGGAACCATACCAGAGCCGGAATTTGAGCCCAGTCGTCGAATTGTAGGCCTACTTTCTGCCTCATTCTTGTGTGGAAGCGCAACACTACGGCTACAATACTGAGGACTGGCACGACTGTGCTACAGGCATATATTCCCTCGGGCGAAGTGGTTGACATGATTGCAATTTGACTGTCGTGAAGGCTTGTGCCCGTTAATCGAGCAAGCAGTCTTCGAGTTCTAGCAGACGGCCAAATTCGATGGAACTAATTAAGTTAAGATGGACATCAGACTAGAAGCAAACAGGCTTGCCAGATTCCCAATAATTGGGGTCTCTGGTTTTGGTTGGGCATTGACTGCAGCCGCTTTTACAACGCCTAATTGAAATACAACTCAGTTGGTATCATTCTTGATGTCCAATGCAGGGACAGAAATGGTCGAATAGTACGCTGTCGATCAGACTGTACATCAAACGCGCATGCTTGAACGGTCCGGTCAAACGTTAGTGAGCACATGCTTCCGTTGTACGCCCGCAAGGCATGCCCGACCAGTGGACGTGAAGCATGAGAGGAGGGATCGGCCACGATACATTCGCATGACATCCTTTACTTAGCTCCCTTGAGAGCTGTAATGGTCCAACACGGCGGTCCACAGCGGTTTGACTCGGATAGATTGTCTCAACTATTAGTAGTACGGGTTTCTTATATCAGACTGCTCCATAGGATGCCGAAACCCACATTTTGGACAACCACACGGGAGATATCACACAATGACAAGTTCACGGAAAGTCGCCGAAGTGGCTGCCATTCGGATACAACGTCAAAGCATAGTAGGCGGAGTCATTGGCTTGGATATACAAATACTTGCCGGATGATGTGGTGTGCAAGGATATGACGAAGATCCTGCAGTCCCTGCGTTAGGGGGTTCAAGAACATCTGCTGCAATGATCTTGTTGATCGGCAACCGTCGGAGTGTTTTTGAGGTGGCACGAGGATATAATGGTCGTTGTCCCACAATTCGGGTTTGCCAAGCCGGGATCCGCACTGCCTGCAGCCTGGTGCCGCTCAAATCCACCAACCTGATATTCAGGGTCCAACGTCTAAGATAGAACTTCATCATCGTGTGCGGAGACCGCTGGACCCGTCGGAACAATAGCTACTACGTCAGATAAGAAGCTTAAGCCAGCTAGCAAGATAGGGTCCAGGCCCAGCTTGTCTGCTTACACTATGACGTCGAATTGTTTGGTTTTCCAAGCCGTGGGGCAGTGAAGTGCTATCATTGGACATGCAAGCCACGTTATTGAGCAAGCTACTGACCTGGAAACAAGATTTCTTGTAGACAGCACAACACTCACCCTCCCAGATATTGTCACTCGGGAATAAGTCGAAGGTCTGCCTCGCAGGGATCTTCACACCCTTATGAAATATGGCTGCTCAATGAAAGGGATGCCCGCTAGGTGTCCACCCTGCAGCATGAAATCAATCATAAGAAAAAGCTGAAGTCAACCATTCCTCTGCACTCCCTCACTGGATTGACATACCACTAGAAAGGCTACTCGAAACATCACAACGAACCATACATACGACGTACCACCAATTGTATCAGAACTAAGATGAGGTCATACATCGCAGCATTCTTATGCCTGGCTTTGGTTCTCGGCGTTGCGGCCGTTCCCGTATCCAATGGTCAGTTCACTCCGGCTGCCATGCAAAATGCTTTGGCGCAACAGTAGCACTTAATTGACACCGATTAGACAATGCCGGCGAAATCGACAGTAGAGCCTCATCTCAGGGCGACGCAAACGAGGTGGCACCGGAAGGTTACCTAAGTGGCTTCTTTTGAGCAGAACGGAGGAGAAGGGGGATACGGCTGACGAGAATGAAGGCCGAAATACGCAATCCCACAGATTGCACAGGTTCTGGAAAAGTGTCAATGAACGTTTCGAAGGAAGGGGAAGTTGTTCATACTTTGAATCTACCCACCTGGATGTATGAGCGCTGGCAATTAACGGACTGCTTGTAATTCTATTATGTACAATAGAATGGCACTCATTATATTGTATGATATATGAGGCCACTAGCTGTTTGACTCGGTGCCACACAAGCTTGATAAGCTACTACATAGACAGCTTTTACTCGTCAAGTTCATCACAAACCTCTTCTCGTATGTCTGAAGTACGTTGGTCAATCAGCTCAGTTGCATTGGGCGAGGCTTTCGTCCCGTAGATCATCCATTTTCGATTCTTGATGTCACTTAACAATTCTCCTATTCGTCTCCTGGGTGTGCCACACCATTTCCGGTAATCCAGGGTGGCGTTGGCGATCCTGTTGCTGAAAATATGTATCCTTTCGGACAGAACTTGTATTTTTCGATCTCCGGAAATCCCTCGACATCGCGACCAATATCACGAAAGCAAGCTGTGTGTCCTCTCGCCCAATTCTCGAGTTTGTCCCAGCTCCTACACATACGGGTCTGCATGACGCCAGACACCTTCTTCTTAGAATACCCCGAAAAGCGTGGCGTGTCGTCGGCGTTGCACAGCGCATCTTGTCTCAGGGATTCAATACAATGTAAATTGTGTTCTAGAGCATCTTCTGCGGGCGGGGCTATGCCATCAGCAGCTTCAAGGAGAGCTCTGCGGATACGCCTCTGCAACCACTTAGTTGAGAAAATAAAGTTTGAATCTGCAAACACATACCAAGCAGTGTATGTTATGGAATCCTTGGAGCAGATACAATCCTTTCTCCTCGTCCCAGGGCCAGTTCTGAGCTTGCGGGAGCATTTTACCCTTCACCCAGTTGTTCGGTAGAGCCACGATTCCGGGGTCAACAATCCAATCGTCCCATGCAGCGTCAGAGATAGAACGATTGGGATTGTTGAACATCGTGCGGTCACGGTAAGGTAGGGGCATTTCGCGCTCCAAGCCAGCATATAAAGATTTGTCTATGTTCGAGCTCTCATTAGACAAACTTCGAAATGTGTAAACGGCGAAGAGAGCATTTCCCAGGCTAGTAACCACTGCCACAAATGTGAGGATCCTAAATGCTAGCGTGCTCGAAGAAGTCATGTGAGGATTTAGCTTGCTGGCGTGGTCATTTTCTTCGGCCTGTGTGAACAATGGCTGATAATCTCTACGGCCGAATACCATGCCTGATGATAAGGTAAAAGCTCGTTGCGTTTGTTGGTAGGCTGTGGCTGGAAACTACGATCTGTAGAGCTGAAGACAGATTATGGACCGATCAAAGGATAGGGACTGAGTCCATTTCGCAGCAACCGCACGGTGCACGACAGCATAGACCACCCGGATAGAGGCGTATGACGTCCTTAGATTCACTCGGGCTCTTCGGAGGCCGTCTGCTGATACAATAAATTCATTGTAGACACAATGGTCGACAAGCCAAAGTCGCAGCCGCTTTGATGCATTAGCGTCACATAAGCAAATTTCGTTAGGCAAAACCATAATCGAGCTCGTCATATTGCCTGAAACCTCAAGATTGGCGAAAGCGATTACCAGCAAATGGTACATCCGTACGTCCAGCCGGCAAAGCGCGACGGTCTCGCAATTCGTTTAGATTCCATTTCCAGGTCGGCAAAACACTGATCAGCTGTCCGAAATACCTCGCCTTTTGCACCAAAGCTGGCAGGCAGCATTTTCTCGAGGACCATAATTGCTTATCTTCGGTTCCGCAGCTAGTGTGCAGTGTGCCTCTGTTTGCATACTGTGTCCCTGGTGCGATGTCGATCAGACAACCATTGAGTCTCCGCTTGCAAGGACCAAGGGAGACTCAATCTCAGTGTCTAAGATAAATCGTGATGAAGGAGCACGTCTCAGTATGCGGGTATGTCAATGACCTGTGCCTTATTTTCTCAACCAATTAGAAACTGCTCCGCACTATCACTCAGCGGACGTTTGTGACGCCGCTTTAGCTGAGCACAACCCCGCCAGGGTCCTGTACCGTTGATCTTGAAATTCTGCCTTGGTAGGGGTTGCATGACACCCTAGAATCTAATCTCTATAGTGATTCGAGATACCTCCATAAATCTACGTCATCGTAAGCCTATATTTGGTGACGCCCGAGACTCGCCCGATTTCCTGAACTTTGGTGTTAGAATAAGAGGTGAACAGAGGTAGAAGGGAAATGGCCCATGTGTCTGAACTCACTGGTGCTCTCGTTATCATATATGTATTGTCCGTGTTGTTCAGGAAGAGCTCTCAACAACTGCGTTTCTACAAGGCTGCTCGCCAACACGGCTGCAAGCCAGCAAGGCATTACCCAAATTGGGACCCCTTTCTTGGAATCGATCTTTTCGTTCGTTTGCGCAGGGCTGACTATCATGGAAACCGCTCTGAAGCGTCTGTAGAGCTCCACAAGCAATATGGAAGAACAATAGAGATGAAGGCTTTTGGGCCTGCTTACATACTGACAGCAGAGCCGCAGAATATTCAGGCAATTGCAGCAACCAAATTCACCGATTTTGGCGTAGGACCAAGGAGAGGAGACATTGGGGCACCTTTTCTGGATAGAGGCGTATTTACTGAAGATGGCGATTTCTGGAAACACTCAAGGGCATTGATTAGACCAACGTTTAGCCGTAATGAAATAGCAGACTTGGGGAACTTTGAACATCATGTCGGTCGTTTCTTAGCTTTGATCCCCCGAGACTCACGTACATTTGATTTACAGCCTTTGGCAAAACGACTCGTGAGTGGCTCTTAGGCCTCATACACAACAGCAAATTACTGATGATTCTGACCTGAGCTTCAGTTCCTTGACACATCCACTGAATTTCTCTTTGGCCAATCAGTAGAGTCCCTCCTCCCACAGACACCTTTCGATACTGCAGAATTCATGAAGGCATTCGACTATTCTTTGCTTGGCTTGGCGCTTCGCCTGATGGCCGGACCGCTCAGGTTTCTGTTTGCCCTCGACCCAACCTGGAAGAAAGCTTATTCGAAAGTACATGCTTTCGTCGATAAGAATGTAGCAATTGCGCTTGACAGGCAGCAGAGGCTCGTGAAGACTGGAAAGCCTACTGATAATGAAGGGCGTGAGAGATATATCCTTCTACAACAGATGGCAATAGAGACTCAGGATCCCTACGACCTGCGCTCGCAGATCCTCAATGTCTTCTTTCCTGCCCGCGATACCGCAGCGATTGCGTTCGGTAACATTATGTTCTATCTTGCCCGTCATCCGCAGGTCTGGGGCGCACTTCGCAAAGAGGTCTTGAAAGTTGGCTCCCAAGATCTCACCTTCGAGCTACTGAAATCGCTCAAGACCACCAAAGCTATAATAAACGAGACCCTGCGTCTGCGCATGCCCGCATCACGAGTCGCCCACACTGCGCTACGGGATACGATATTGCCCGCTGGAGGCGGCTCCGATGGGCGATCGCCTCTGTTCGTTCCAGGAGGCCAGAGTATCGAGATGGACCTATATTCGCTGCAACGTGATCCGGATATCTGGGGCCCGGATGCAGGCGAATTCAGGCCAGAGCGATGGAGCGATGGTCGGCCTTTGTGGGAGGCAAATTGGCAGTACGAGCCATTCCTAGGTGGAATGCGAATGTGTCCTGCTCAAAACCAGGTGATCACCCAGCTCTCCCACCTACTTGTGCGAGTGGCCCAGAATTTCCAGGCGGTAGAAAACAGAGATAGTGTTTGGGAATATAAGGAGGAAATCAAGATGACGATCGAGAGCCGGAATGGGGTTAAAGTCGCCTTGATACCTGTTTAGCATCCTGAGGTTGGAGGAGACATGCGCGTCGAAAGTCGACCCTAAATAAAATGGGTCTGGAAACGGCGACATCCAGCCATATAAAATATCGAGATGTCCAAAACAAACCACACTTCATGTTTGTAATGTCCAGACCTGCAGCAGATGAGGAAGACCATCCACCGGCGTTGCATGATCGTGTTCACTATTGCTTTATCTCGACAAAGACCACAGTGGTATACTCCAGGTCATTCTACCATGGTGCAGAAGCTATTGCAAATCGAGGACCTGTCTCTCGGGATTTGTCGTTCATTTTCTCTTCCCTTAGGTTTAGGCACGTGCGCCCTTGCTGTTGATTTGTAATCAACCGTCCAGCTAGAATGTGTCGACAGGACTAAGGATTACTCTGGTGAATTAGAAAGCACGCTAAATGATGCTCCGTGCTCTTTGAGATGTATCTTATTCAGGCCTGATTTGAGATGACAATACACAGTTTTCAGAGTTTATACTTCCAAAGAACCTGAGAGTCTAATATCCGGATTAGAAGTCTGTGACCCTGCCATTATAACTCCAATCTACTCCACCACCCCATCTTAAGGGCTCGTTCTTCGGCCCTCCTATTTCTCCAGTCTTCGGGTTTCTGTCCCCTTCAAATTCGGGCCTTGCGCCTCTTCTTACATCAGGATGGAGTTCCTCCCCACTACCTTTCGCTTCTACCTTAGCATTGATGTTTTCGATTTTCTGTTCGGTGGAAAGCTCAGACTCCGGCTCTGCATGTGGTGATTGATTTATCTGTGGTCGTTGTCTCTGTGGGCTAATCGGCGAAGACGCTGGAGATTCGTTGATTACTACCTGGGGCTGTGGTGTGCTAAAAGCTCCCGTTGATGCACGCTGCAAGTTTTCGTACAGCTCTTGGTCTTTTTTGGGTAGGCGAGGTGGAGCAGGGCCGGACCTGAAGGGAGGAGTGGCACGGAGGTGGACGTTTGAGGAGAACAGCCGGCGTGCAAGCTGGAAGCGGAGCATTGACGCACGTGCAGACATCATTACTCTCAAATACTTTTGCAACTTGTAGTCGATCAAGCAGGCGAGTGATTTGGCTATAACTGTGGCGGTATGTCAAAGAGTGAATGATCCGTGATGAGATGAACTTCTGGTGGCGTTGAGATCTTAGAGCCCAACCTTATCGATAAGACCCAGCCTTATGAGATTTTTTGTGCAACATCCTGAACAATTTCCACCTTGGAGAGCCTCACATTTTTGTCGCAATGGCATTGCGAATATTGACCAGGCGCTCGAGTGCAATATGCAATTGCGTCGCCAGTATCAGCAGCCGTGGGCCACTAATCACACGACGCAATGCTTCAGCGATGGCAGTCCCGACATCGAGTCAATCCGAAAAGGTTGGAAACGACTTCACTGTGTGTATAGCATATTGGCCCAGATCTGTGGCTACAGTTTTGACCAATCACTAGAGAGAAGTCTCCTTGTCAAACCCAGACCCTCCCACCGATTCCCCTACAGCAGCAATGGTTAGTGAGCACACCAAATACATGGTAGCCACATACGTTCGGCCTCCACCAATCATGGTTAAAGGGGAAGGCTGCTATCTATGGGATATTGAAAATCGACGGTATCTGGACTTTACAGCAGGTATTGCTGTCAACGCGCTGGGACATTGTGATCCAGAAATGGCAAAATTAATAGGCCAGCAGGTAGGCATGCCCAGACCCGTCAACAGCGAATATGAACTGACTAGATTATCAACAGGCACGAACACTGATACACACTTCCAACCTCTACCATAACCCCTGGACCGGCGCCCTCTCCCAACTCCTCGTCTCCAAAACCCGCGAATCAGGCTCCATGCACGAAGCCTCCAAAGTGTTCATCTGCAACTCGGGCAGCGAAGCCAACGAAGCCGCCATAAAATTCGCACGTAAAGTAGGTAAGATACGGCAGCCCTCGGGTGAACAACACGAAATTGTGAGCTTCAACAACTCCTTCCACGGACGAACGATGGGAAGTCTAAGCGCAACACCAAATCCTAAATACCAAAAACCCTTCGGACCCATGATCCCCGGCTTCAAGTACGGCATCTACAATGACGAATCTAGCCTCAAAGAGCTAATAACCGAAAAATCCTGCGGCGTGATAGTCGAGCCCATCCAAGGCGAAGGCGGCGTCAACGTCGCGACGCCCTCCTTCCTCCAAGCACTACGAAACCGCTGCAACGAAGTCGGCGCCATACTCATCTACGATGAAATACAATGCGGACTCTCGCGAACAGGTCAGCTCTGGGCGCATCAAAACCTCCCCCAATCCGCACATCCAGACATCCTCACCACAGCAAAAGCATTAGGGAACGGATTTCCCATCGGGGCCACAATGGTGACGGAGGAAGTAGCCAAGTGTGTCGTGACAGGCGATCATGGAACAACGTTCGGAGGGAACCCACTCGCGTGCAGATTAGCGCACTACATAATCTCGCGGCTCTCTGAGCCAGGGTTACAGCGAGACGTATTGGAAAAAGAGAAGATGTTCAGAGCAGGCTTTGAGAGATTACGACAGCGGTTTCCGGATGCGATATCAGAAGTGCGAGGGCGAGGATTGATATTAGGGCTGCAATTGACACAAGATCCTACGCCGATCGTGACGGCAGCGAGGGAGAGGGGACTACTGGTCATAACGTGTGGGACGAATACGTTGAGATTCGTGCCACCGCTGGTTATAAGTGGTGAAGAGATAGAGGAGGGGCTGGGGATATTAGAGCAAGCGATGGATGTAGTATTGAATTCTCAGGAGCATGTACAAGGGACAAGAGGACAGCAGGAGATGGCGCCACGAGGACGATGACCACGAACGAACATAGCATGTTCAGTGAATGAATTTAACGTTGACATATCCACGATATGCTCCTTTAAATCTGATTACACCAATCCCTTCCCCTCCTAACCTGCCACCCACACAACCCCACCTCCAACACCATCCCCACAAACCCGGCGACACAAATCCCAGCACTATCACTAACCGTGACCGCGCCCAACGAGAACTCCCTCTCCTCCTCCCTCACCTTATCACTAATCTCCGCAAAGGTATTGACATAGACCGCGCCACCCAGCAGTCCCTCCCAAAAGATGATCGCAAATACGATCCACACACTCGGAATAAAATCGAACAAAGCCTGCAAGATCAAGACAACGAGATTGACGCATTGGAGTAGTGAAGGGAGGTAGAGGCGGTGTATTCGGACAAAGGGGGTAGAGGAGCGGGAGATGAAGACGCCGGATTGATAGATGGCATTGTAGGTGGGATAAAAGGCGCGGTAGTGGTAGAATGGTGTGGAGGGCAGGGGGAAGAGGAGGGTGGGTGAAACGCCCTGGTTGATGGTGTATTCGGCTATGTAGACTAGGAGGAGAGGGAGCATGCTGTTGGCGGGTGTTAGCTGAGGTAAAGGGGGGCTAGGGTGGGGGTTCGTACTATGGGAAAAAGAGGGAGCGGGAGCGACGGAGGTTTTGGAGGAAGGTTGCAGTGTGGCTTTGTGGAGTTCTGGTCGCTGTTTTTTGATCGCTCGGAGCGTCGCCTTCTTGTAGCAATCCTTCCTCTTCAGCGGCCTCTCTGTCCTCTGTACCAGGGTGTGGGCTGGTATCATCATCATGCTCGTTGGCAGTCGAGCTTCTGGTGTCATTGCGAGCAGCTCTCCGCTTTAGCGGGCCAAGTGGGAGTATGACAAAGAAGCTTGCAAGCATAACAATCGGTAGGAATGCAGACGCGAAGAGGGTGTCCTTGCTGCTCAGGCCCATTGATGTCGTAGCCAGAGCGTAAGCGCCAGCACCGATCAGTCCAGCACCACCAGTCCCACTGCCCCAAGCAGCTAAGCTAAACTTTCCGTAGAAGTGTGTCAAGGCAAGAAAGCTCAACTCTCCAATTCCAGAACTGGATGAAGCCAGGACCACCCCGGCCATCTTCGTTGCTATGGTCCCTCCGTCGGTATACGAAGGGGTCAGCGCTATTAGAAGCATGCCCACTGCTGATAGGATGCTCATGAGAATTATACGAAGTGGGTATGGTATAATGTGGATGAAGTAGGGAGCGCAGAGCTTCATGAAGAACGAGGGTATGACATCGCAAAGGAGGACGACGCCCTTGGGGACAGTGGGGCCGACGAGGTCGAGGGCAGCAGAAAGGATGATCACGTATAGGACATTGTTGATGAGGCCTTTCACAGTCAGCTTCTCCTTGGGCTGAAGTGTGTTCTGTGTTGGAGGGTTTTACCAAATAGCCAGAAAGCGAGGCAGACCCGGGGATCAGCGCCTCTGAAGATGGCAGCCAGCCGAGTCTTATACATTGCCCACGATGCAGATGGGGAGCCGGGGAGAGGGAGCATCTCGTCGTTGATGCTCTTTGAAGGGCTGCTGCGCATTCACGTCGCCCATGACTGGGTGTAAGACCACACGTGCTCCTGTGTTACTAGCGGCGGAGAGAAGGTCATTCACTCTGTCTCACTGTCATGACATGATATGTGACATTTGTATTGTATTGTACTGTATTGTATTGTGTTCACTCTACACCATACTCTATTCTATAGTGTAGGTACCTTAAGGTAGGTATGCAGGGATTATTGCCGGTGCGGGAGTGACGTGGGTGCGCTGTTTTGATTTGGAGGGGCGGCCCATGTCGATTGTCAATATTGTCAATGGGGGACCCGATGGGGGTTGGATGGCATTTTGCACAGGGGCAAGTCCAGCTGTTCCGCGCTAAAAAAAACCAAACCTTATCCGTAATTCCCTTCCCTAAAACAGATCCGTCTGAATGACAATACCACTCACCCACTCACCCACTCACCCACTCACTCACTCACTCACTCACTCACTCCCCCCCTCTGCTCCATTGTGACCTCCTCCTACTCCCCCCATACATCATCACTCCCACGGCTTCGAGCAGGAACGACAAGATCAACGTAACTTCCTTTCAATCAACAAGCACAGCCCATGGATTAATTCACGCTCTAGACCGCATCACCGGCGGCTCTACAACTCGCTGTGTTGCCCACCCCGGGCGCAGGCAAGAATGGATTCCAGAACCAACACCTCACATTCAGCATTCCCTCGCCCACTGTCACCGCCAGCCCTTCGAGATCCACGCCATGCTCCTATCCCTCCTCCTCCCTACACCTTGCAAGCACCCGTGCGCACCGCGCACCCTTTCAATCACGACCCCTTCCTCCCACGCAGAAACGACTACGAGGATGCCTGGCAAGAACAGATCAAGCCTCCATCCCAAGGGCCCTTCAGTCTTGGAACCTATGCTGCATCTGCGCCGAGAGATGCATTAGCTACAGCTACGGAGAATAGGGAGAGAGTGCAGGAGAACAGTGGGAATTGGAGATTTGCAGACGGAAGGGTAGATCGATACAGATCGCAGAATGGAGACGGTAAGCAATCCGTGCTTGACTACATCTGCTTCTTATCGTTGCATATTCAAAGCTCTGTTTGCCTGTGCTGCTTTGCATTGCTTCTTCACGTTCCGCGCACGCCATCTATTGTTCGCATCACCCCCTCACTCACACACGCACCAATGTACCGGAATCACATATCTTTGGGTTGCGGCAACCGTTGGAGCTATCCAATTCCGGTTTCATGGTCATTCTTCAGGGTCATCGTATCCGGCGCCATCAAAGTGATGGTGATCAGATCCACATCCGACCCTGCATTGACTGTGCATGAGCTATTTGCATAGTCAACTTACATTGCATGATGCCCGCAGTGTTTGCCAGTCAATCTCAACGAGCGATTTTACGATGATATTCGTTTGATTGTTTGACCGGCGTACTGTCTGGTATTGTGTGGTATTTTGTGTAATTGTTTTCCATGATTACGGCGATCTGCCTTGAGGCGGTCTAGATTGTTTTGGTGTTATTTATTTTTTCTGTTCTTCTCCACAGCTCCGCGATCCGAGACAACGGAAACGCCCTGGCAAGTGGCTGCATTCCCGCCGCTAATCCCGCCCCTAAACTCTAAACTTTTTGCCTTTGCCGAGACGGGCGAAGGACGCGAAGACGGAAGAAGGAAGAAGGAAGAAGTAATTGCTGATGGCTCACCTAAAATTGTCAGGATCATCACACAGCTCCTCCCTGCTCCCGCCCCCCCCTCCTCGTCGTCCTCCATGGCCTTTGCAACCACAACGCAAGATCCAGCAACCCCACAAAGAGACCTTGCTCGTCACCAGGAGCATCGGGCCAGCTCGCCAAGGATGTATGGAGGTACGTACCAAACCAGTCTTGGCGCATCATCTACCCCTCTGCTGCGCTCCTCCTGCCCCGCGTGACCCCCAGCTGTCACCGTCGCATAACATATGCGGCCTCCGTATACATTTCTTCGCGATTCGTTACAGAAGACCACACTTGCTGACCAAGCCTCACGTCTTCCAGCTACTCAAGAAGTTCCACCACCTCCTCCCTTTGCGAGCCGGCGAGAGTTGCCCGCTCCATCATCATCAACCCGTCCCGGAAGCAGCATGTCTAT